>JALJVW010003753.1:0-11641 GCA_024865655.1 Emberiza elegans
CCTGTCTCCTACCGCGTGGTCCTCATCCATGCGAAATCTCCGTTTATCCTCCAGTTATTCTAATCACCCATCCTATGAAGCTGCCCCTGCCTCAAATTTCCTCCCTCCAGCCCCTCTGGGGGAGGGGAGGCACAGGCCTTTCTGAGTCCCCTGCCCACCCTGCCTGCCTTTTCTCTGTGTCCTCCTGGCCCTGGGCTGGCACCCGATCTTCTGTCCCTCCTAGAGCCAAACCCGCCCTGCCTGTGCCTGGGCTCGGCCCCATGTCTGTCCCAGATGCTGTGGGTCCCAGGCCGCCGCGGCCAGGCTGGGTTCTTCCCCCCATCATACCCCTGCCCCACTCCTCCAATCTGGTCACCCGGTTCCCCATGCTGGAAGTGTGACTGACCCTGATAAAAAAAAGAAACATTTCAGATATCAATAACCCCTCCATCAATAACCTCGAGAGAGTGTAATGCTTCAATATCTACAGGCATAAGCATCAAGAGGTGCATCGAACAGCCAAATACGGCACCCAAAGATCCTTCCCTCCTGAGCCTCTGAGGCAGCAAAACCTAAGCCTGTGGCATGGAAGAAAAGAAAGAAAAGACTGTAATCACAGATGTTCATCAAAGAAAATGTCCCTTCACTACTTCATAAGTAAAAAGACTCTTTGTTCTTATATGTGTGTGAATTTCGTGTAAAGATATATAACAATATCCAGTTGCTCAAAAACACACAAATAATTTAAAAGCAAAAAAGCAGCCATAGCTTTTTTAATAGCTATTTTGTAGAGATTTTAAGAATGCTCAGTTTTCAAAATTCTACATTCTAAACAGCTCAACAGTGCCTTTTTATAAGGATAGTTATAAATCAAGTAATTTTGTCTTAAGAATAACGCAGTCTTTGGGAAGCTGTTGAAAAGCAAAGATGGAAGCCTTCTAAATAGCCTTACTAATAGATGTGCAGCACCATGTAACTAAATACAATTTTGTTCTATGTAACTAAATACTTTGACGTAATGAATCCACGCAATTGAAATTTGTAAATACCTAGTCTTTACTAAATTGTACAGCCTCTTTAAATCTTTTACTCCCCATCAGCAAATAAATGGTTCCATGGCGAAACACCCTGTGGCTTTGGGGAAGCTCTGCTGTGCTAGCACCTGACTTTACCATCATAATTCATGACCAAAAAATTAACACAGCAGATTGTCCATCAGTTTAAATCTGACTGCAAAACCAAAATTGACTCTTGAGGGAAAAAAGAAAATAGCAGCCTCAGTATTGGCCCCGGGGTTTCTTCTACAAAACTCAATAAATGCTAAGAGAATTAAAGGTGCTAGCTAAGTAAGCAAAACAATGCTACACCCCTAAGCACTGAATGAGCTGCTAACAAATGCTAATAACACCATGCGCATGTATCATTATAAAAACCAAGCAGCAAACAGACTTTTCACTGCTCGCCTTGGACATAGCTGCCAAAACTTTGAAAAAGATGTACTGCTTTAACCTTTTCTTCATCCTTGTGAAAATGCATATTTTATGATTGGCTTTTGCAAATATTAAAATGAATATTATGTGTTATGTTAGAAAGTTATGCTGTATTAATTTTCTCAAGTAGTATGTTGAAACATAGTTTTTGGGTTATAACGAATGTTGGGGGCAGAAAACATGCTATGAGTGATCTTTTTTTAAAGAAAGGACTTCCACAGAAATAGCAGCCACAGGACACCTAAATCTTTCAGATAAAAGAAATTATTGCTCTTTTTATCAGGCAGAAACCTTCTTCCCGGTCTCGCTCAGCCCCTGAAGATGCCGTTAGGATTAAGAGGAAAAGCTGACACTGACCAGGAGAGATCCTTTGTTTCAATGGAATTTATGCATCATGTATAGAGGTGTATGAATATGGAACAGGCTATTGTTTTTAAGGGTTAATCCTCTGTTAACGGGGTGTCCTTTATTGGGATTTTTTTGCTGTGAAAAAAGGTACCCAGAAGTCCGTAACTCTTATTTTTATTGTCTAAAAGACAGGCCTCAGACAGCAGGTTGGGAAATAGTGCTAAAACAGCAGAACATGTTTTTTAAGCCATGGGAAAAATCAAGTAGCTATAACAATAAGCCTCTGTGGCTGAGCTTCTAAGTTTACAAAAAAAGTATATTAAGTATATATTAGTATATATTAGAAGTATATATCATGAATAGAGCCCTGTGCTGTGTCTCTGAACAGAAATCCATTGTCTTAAGGGAATAGAACGCTATTGTTTTGAACCTTATTACGTGTTCTTTAGGTGATTGGACAGAACCACTGTCGGAATATGCGTTTACCTGTATGATTGGATGAATCTTATGCTGAACTTGTCTTGTTATACTGTCACACTGGAATTCTTTTGGCATGCTTTGAACAGTGGGCTGTTAGCATCTCTCCTGTCTCATTGCATTCAATGTGGCTGAGACTGATGCTAAAAATAAAGCTCAAGACACTGCTATAGTGTCCCGTCTCTGTTCGTATGTTGTACAGTTTTCCGTGTCAAATGGTGACTCTCAGTGAGGATTGAGATTATTAGTATAAAAATTATAGAAAGAAAAAATAGAAAAATAAGAATAGAATAAAGAAGAAAAAAAAGAAAACTCATTCTTGGCAACGGCGTCCCAAGGGTTAACCTCTGACATCTAAATAGCCGGCTTCTGTAAGTAATCTCTTTCAGGGGTCCCTTGGGCATCACAGATGGGGCAGTCCCATCTAACTAAAATAGAATGGGACGTAATTTACCGCTTGAGAAACTTTTACAAGATAAAGGACAGTAGATATCTCCAGAACTGAATTAATAGACTTATTAAGTTGGGTAAAAAGCCAACACTCAAAATATAGATTTACAGGATGCTTTTACCTTTGAACTATGGGATCAAATAACCTGGAGAATCTTCAATTCATTCACTCTCAAACTAGACGACAGTGTGGGCAGGCTTCTTCCTGCTTCTAGGGCTCTGTTGGACTGTTTTAAAAAAACTGATGACAGTCAAGACAGTTCAGAGCCACCAATCCAAATGCCCTGCTCAGACTTTAACCCAAGTGAAACTGAATCACTGTCCTTTCTGGGGAGGCTCCGGTTCGGCCGGGATGTCTCGTATTCATCGGGGAGTCTGGGGTCTCCAGGTCCGACAGCGACGCCCTCACGAACTGTGCACGGAACAATTTCAGCTCAGGTCATGCTTCCTGCCTCCTCCAGGTCTCTTCCCAGTGGAAAATACTCTCCATCACCTCTCCGGAAATGAACTTTTTCAGGTGGAGAGGTGCGCACGGACTTTTGTTGAGTCCCGGGGAGGAAAGTTCGTGATATTGATTGAGGAGGTTGAAGCCGCGTGTAGGGGAAAAGGAGAATTTACCAAGGTTTTGTGATAAGAATATATGGTTCTGAAATTGTACATGCGGAGGGAACTGGATCAGGCTTGGAATCTGTTTTGTCTAACAGTGCCTTGTGGGGGGTCCTTCTGTCCCTGCTTCCCCAGCTCAGGAGTGGGAGCCACTCCTTTGAGTTTGGTTCTGAGAAGGATGTGTGTTGGTCAAAACAGTCTTTTTGGTTCTTTGTTCTGCAGAAGCCTTTGCCAAGTTGGTCTCGTCAGACTTTTGATGTTAAAATGAGAATGATGTAGATTCAGGTTTGTCCTCAATGACAGAACAGGGAAACAGGCAGAGGTTGTAGTCAGAACTAAAGGGGCTGTGCCTAAACAGAGGTTTGGCTCAAGCTAGATTTTCCTAAGGATTTTGTTGAAACTCAGACTGAGGTCTTAAAAATTAAAATCTGTTCCATTTATCGGTGAAAGGAGAGATGGTTTTGAATGTACCCAAGCTAATGTTGGCAGTTATCCAGTTGAGCCTTTGCAGGCAAAAGAAAGTATTGTTCCAGAAGTTATCAGAGATAGAAGCTCAAGGTCAGGTTTTGGCGATGAAGCAAACTTTGGCTCTAATTCACAATGTAGAGAACACGCCCCTGTCCAGCCCCCTTTGGGCTGGGCTCTGGGGGGCAAGGTACTCGGCAGAGCCTGCTCCTGTCCCTGGTGGCAAGGCTTCAGGAGGGCGTGTTGTTCTGGTGTGTCTGTTAAAATTTGGATACTGGTTTCTCTTATTGTTCTGGCAGAGTTCCTGGGGAATGCTGTTGCCACAGTAATATCCTGCCAGAAACTTCGGACACTGGCAGTGTTCCTGGGCACTGCCAACACAGTGTTCCTGTTAAAATTCACATTGGCAGAGTTCCCAGATCAGCTGTCAGTGAAAATTTTAATTCTGCTGCATCTAACACAGCAGAACTCCTTTAGTATTAGTTTAACTGGTCTCAGATAATCTAGATCTGAAAGAGATCTGTTTCCAAGAATCAACTCCTTGCATACCCAACCTATGGTCGTATTAATTCGAAAAACCCAACATATGAAAAGCTTACTCATCGTGGATATAAAAGAGTTACATCAGGCTTTGAAAGAAAGTGGATTCTCTTCTCCTTATTTTAACAGTGTGTTGAAAAGTACTTTTAATTTTATGACTTAGTGCCTGCTGGATTGCAGAAATCTGGCATCTCTGATTTTAACTTAATTCATAATACCTGCTCTGGGAATTACAATGGAAAAACTTCTTAATAAATTATTGAAAAATAAAATACTGTTTATAAAGATTTGGATGTTATTTCAATTGGCAGGTGATCCACCATATCACAGAGCAGAAAATCAAGCAGCAGAATTACCCCAGCCTGTATTAGCAGACATTAAAGATGCTGCTAGAAAGCTCTGCTTTTCGTAGTGCCATACCTATATAAATTTTATGTGCACTGATTAAACAAGGTTAAGCAGAATCTTATGGTTCTTTTTGGATGGAGTAACTCAGTTGAGAGACAATGTCCGGATGAACAGGCTTCTTCTTTGTTCTTACATTATTCAAAACCTTGCTTTTGTAAATGCTAATAATGAATGTAAAAATTATTTTAACATTGCCTGATCAGCCTCCAACTGTGACCATAAATGCTAACAGCATGTATTGTAAACCAAGTCATAAAAAAAAAGATTTTCATGTGTAAACATTCCAACCAAAACAGTTATGTACCCGTCATAAGATATTGTTGTCATGATGTACATGATTTGCTAATATCTTGTTGTACAAGTTTCATCTCCAGTTCAACAGAAGTTTCTAAGATCCAGGATTCTACACTACAGGAATGACTTGCTCATCACAGCTTCGACGCAGACAGAGATGAAATCAACCCATGCTCGTCTCATGACTGAAATCTGAAATGGTGGACTGGACATTTCTACAACAAAGATCCAAAGCTGCGACATCAACTTTTCAAAGACGACAAGCTCATCGTGGCGTTCCAGAAAGGCTTTCCTTTCTTTTGTGCAGTTTTAGGAGAAAAGATGCAACTTTGTGGTCTTATTTTTCAGTGGGATCCTTCTGAATCAGATCCTTTGCTAATAACAGAATGGGTTTTTATTCCTTACAGGTTTCCAAAAACTATTTTCACGGTTTTAGAAATGATGGCACACATTGTAATTAAGGCCAGAACTAGGTTGCTAACTTTAGCAGGCCAAGAATTTGCAGTTATCTATTTGCCATTAAAAAATGATTACCTTAATTGGGCCATGCAAAATTCTGATGATTTACAGTATGCATTTTTGGGTTTCCCAGGTGCTTGTTTGTGGGAATTCAGCACATCCCTCTGGGATGTTGCCAAAAGCACCTGGTGGCTTGACTTTGACGCTTTTAGGGATCTGTCACCTGTTTGTAGGGACATGGGAATCACTTGGGTTTGAATAGTTCATTCACAGGGTGAAAAATGTAGATTTTAGGATTTTGGTACAGGGGGGTTTGGGAGACAAGATGGAGGATTCAGGCCCGACCTCGTGGTCTTTTCTCCTTCTTCTTGTCATCCATTTTTCTAATGTGATGTTGGCACTTGGGGGATTGGCTTAGAGTAGAGATCACTGTCTAACATAGGTGATGGGCATGGAGGAGATAATTGTAAATATGTTATACGTAGTTTGTGGTATAAGAAGCGCACGGGCTGCCCAAGGAGCGGGCAGAATGCCCAGGTGATCCCTGCTAACCTGACCTCGTCAGGGCAGGAGAAAGAATTTTGTAGATGAAACAATAAACGACCTTGAGAATGAGGAAATGAAGAGCTCAGACTCCTTCTTTAAGCACCGGGCTGCGGGAACAGAGACTTTCCAACAATTCTCGGGATCACTCAGACAAACTAATGATTGCCACATTTGGCGGTCCCTGGTGGGCTCAAGAAGACACCTAGGTGGGCTCCAAGAAGACACCTAGATGGGCTCTTGGCAAGCAGCCACGCCACAGCCATCAACCACTGAAATCCAGCCCGAGAAGAACAGAAAACAAAGCGCTCTCAAGGAAAAAAAAATTCAAAAGAACCTCTCGACCTCTGCCGAGAAGACTCGTTTCAAGCTCGATCTGGAAGAAGGAGGACCAGAAGCCGCCTGGAGACTCCCCTCACCTATGGCTGCGGGGACAGTGACCAGGGCAAACTCCCGGACTGACCTTGGAGATGATTCAGCTTTTGTAAGAAAGGTCAAAATTGAGAACACGGGGGTACATGCTCCCAAGAATAACTTAACATTTGGGCAGCCCTACAGGGCATGCCAGTCACACACTCTGAAAAAATCTGTGGAAAAAAGAAAAAAAAAGAAAAAAAAGATAA
This sequence comes from Emberiza elegans, assembly GCA_024865655.1. Taxonomy (NCBI): domain Eukaryota; kingdom Metazoa; phylum Chordata; class Aves; order Passeriformes; family Fringillidae; genus Emberiza; species Emberiza elegans. The sequence goes on from JALJVW010003753.1 coordinate 6,683, forward strand.
AATGGTGAAGCTTTCACTCCCTAGAGTCCTGGGGAGGACAGGCGGAGGGGGTAGGAAATACCGGGCAGAGGTGCCACGATTGGCGCAGCCAGAAGCAGCCCAGGGGGTCGCAGACGCGGCCGTGGGGGGCTGCGGGGCCCAGCAGGGGGCCCACGGCCCGGGAGGTTCACGATACAGCGGGAGGGACCAGACGGCAGGGTTTTTTCCCCAGTTCGCAGAGGCGGTACGGACACCGGCCAAGGGGAACATGCACGGCGCCAAGGGAGCGTTGGCACGCAGCCAGAACAGGATCGGGACAACGGTGTGCAGGTCGCAGGCAGAGAAACGAGAGGGGCAAAACTTCTTTGTGGAGCCGGGGTTGGTTCCTTTGATACACCACTTCATCTGAGTGGTACAGGACCCTAGGAACAACTGTAAACCTGGACAATAAAAAAATCACAGGAGTCATCAATTTGGCAAGGAACACAGGGGCTCACCTCGACCCCATGGCAAACCTTAATATCCCAGGATGCGAGGGATACCCATCATTGTTCTTCCTGTCGCCGGACAACTTCGTGCAGACATCGCCCGCTAGTTAGGGTTGCATTACCAGCATTTGCCCTGGCCTGTGACTCTTGACCTAGGTAATCTTTGCGAGGGGTTGTCCCACCTGCACTGGTGAGGCGTTTGCTGTAAATAACTGAAAGGGGTGTACGATTTTGCTCCACAACACAGGGGTGGCAGCTATCAAAGCCAGCGGTGCCAATCTCTTGTCGCGGGAGGGACACGGGGAATTTCCAGGGAAGGGCTCTGAAAAGCGGCGTCAGCGTCAGAGCAGCTGCAGGGCTCCAGCAGCCACTGTAGGCAGGCGCAGGGGGCGCGGGATACGATGCCGAACCCGGAAGTGAGACCCGGCCCCCACGCATTGCAGCGGGAATGCAGGCACACGCGGGCAGAGGGCTGTGCCGACGGGCAGAAGGGCATGGATACAGTGTCGGGGAGGAGGGAGAGTCAAGAAACAGACACGAGGGATGAGATATCAGAGGCAGAGCGGGACGGAGACAGTGACGTCGGTGTAGGGGGAACATGAGGAATTTCCCGAGAGTGCGCATGCGCGCGGAGAGCGCAGGGGAGGGTCGGTCGGGGCACGTCCGGTCCCCTGAGACGTCCCGGGTGGTCCCGGTTCTCTTGATTCCAATCCCAGTGGTTCAAAGCTCTCCCATCCCAGAGGATGGATCCCAGGATGGATCCCAGGACCCCAGACGTTCATATATTCAGCCTTCAAATGTGAGCTCAGTCAAAAATCATGCAAACTCAGTTCCAACATTATTACAAATATGATATAAATGGAAATCTACTGTGAAAAATGTCTCTCAGGGAGAAAGTAGTATATAAAGGAGAAGTATTGGTAATAATTCAATTGCCTGAGATGTCTCTGAAAACAGAGCATTTGAGAGGTGTTGATTGGATCCTGTGTGTGGGATATTGATTCTTCAATAGTTCAGAGTTTTGTTGATATCAAATTTGTGTTCTTTGTTATTTTGGATTTTATAGGTGATACTGATAGATAAGAATTGTTGTTAATGCTGTGTAAATACTTTTAAAAGGTCATAAGCCCTTCAAACATTTTATGTTGATAAGTTGATTGTAAAATGGGAGTTCTCAGAATTTATGACGATAATTATTATCAACATATTGTTGTAATATTTACAGCCAGCTTTCTTGTGCTTCATTATCTCTTTGTGTGATTATCTGCAGGACACGTGTCTCTTCAGAATCTCGTCTTTTTTTTTGACTACTCATGTTTTTTGGGTTTCTTTTAAATCCAGATTGCCAGTTTTGTGGTTTTCTTCAGATATTATTTCTTCAGTTATTACAGAGTATTGCAGCTGAGGATTCAAGAGGTTTGCTGTGTTTGAAGAATTTCTGTCCTGACAGAAGTTTTGGAAGGATTCAATTATTCAATGGTTTGATTGATCTTTAATCCTAAGGTTTCCTATTTATAATTGCTGGTTTTAAGAGTCTCGTTTTAAAAATGTATTGAGTGATCCACTAATTAGAGTTCGAAATCTGGCCAAATTCTAGCTCTAATTGAATGGAATGATTGAAAATTAGCCCAGATGTTTTCTGCATCAAAAGTATTCAAGTCTTTTTGGCTTGGCGATTTGACCATATATGATAGCTGAAGCTGTTTTCAAGGAGAGTTTGGAGAAACATGAATCTGGACATGAGTTCTCCAGTTCTCTGTTGTTTTAAGGTTCATCAGCTATCGCAGAATCTGGGATGACAGTTCAGTGTTGTAATAGTTGATTTTAGATGTATTATTGGTTGTGTGTATTATTTGATTGATTTTTAATTGTTGTTATCTTGTATTTCCCTATGCAGTATTGCATGGAAACTGGAACAGAACAGATCAATGTTTCATTTTCATATCAGAACCCAACTCACCAGTTTTCAGGCATTTTTTCTAACATTACCCAGGCAAAACTAAGGTAGAATCCTTTAGCTTTGTTCAAAAATCCAGAAACAGGACAGATTGAAGGCCCTCTCAAACTAATCACGTGGGACAAGGTTTTAGCTTGCGTTTCCACAGGCTGAGGTCTGAAGAGGGTGTTGGCGAGACATGTGAAGTCCTACAGGACTCGGACGCAGGAAGACACAGATCCCGGAAATGAAGAGGAGAGCACGCAGACAGAGGCAGAAGACAAGACTGTGGACATCTCCTCGAACAACTCATAAAGGGATCAAGGACTTGGGACTTTTCTCAGGGGCTTGAGTGTCACAGCATGGCAGAGCTTCTCACAAGGAAGTGAAGTCATGACCTTGAGATTCAATCAGGTACTGCTCATGTGCCTCATTTTTCCATCTATTGCCTCAGGCAGTGGAGCAGATTTGCCCATGGTACTGCCAAAACAAAAGGTTTGGGAAGCTTTGGCCAATGCAGTGAGTTTATACAGCATCTGCTTTACATATTCAAGGCCAGAGAGACCATTCTCAACATGTCTGGTGGGTTTGCCAGTGAATGAATGGCCAATTCCAAAAAATACTTCTATAAAGATTTCACAGGTCATTTTAAATCCTGTGAATGAGTGGCATCTTTGGACACAGTTCCTCCCTGTGGCTCCTTTTGAACCTCAGGAACAGGAAATTCTTGGGACAGCAAAATTAATTTCTGTATAAAATTCAAACTTCAAAAAAATAATACACACAAAATAAGCCAATCGATGTCAGTCCAATTCAACCTTTTATAGAAATGTGTCTGCTTGGTAAACAATACACCAAGGTGACAGCCAAAGCATCCTCCAGGTTGCAGTACAATTACCACAGGGAATCTTCTTTCATTTGTGGGGACAGAATTTGGTTTGTTATCCTGCAAATTTCAAAAGGCAGTCCATGCAGCATTGGGAGAATTATTTCATTGCTAACACCCAATTTGAGAATTTTTGAAAGAGCAAACACATAAGGGGAAAAGATCAATGGAACAATACAGTCCAAATTGTGATGATGATGTGCACACATGGGGCAAGGCTTGAAGAACTGCAGTTGCAATTTTTTTCCCCACAGGCAGCATTAGGGGTGGCCTTGACTCAGTTGGATCGTATGGGTTGCTGGCTGAGCAAGCATGCTTGAGCTGTTTCTTTTACACTGAGTGAAATGTTAACAGACATCAGCAGTGTAAGATGAGCAACTCTTCAGAACAGAGCAGCAATTGACTATCTGCTGCTGGCACGAACATGGGTGTGCAGAATTTGAGGGATGTGCTGCATGAACATGTCAGATCATTCAAAATTGATTTATGAAAATATAAAAAGATTACAAGAAAGTGTTAACAAACTTGAGGAGGTCACTGGATCCTAGATGGATAATGTGGTTAGATTTTTTAACCTTTCACTGTTGTGGAGGGGACTTTTAAAAGCAGGTTGTTACATTTTGATAGGGCCTGTGGTTCTTCTGCTCATTTTATCATGCATCTTTGTGTACATGTAGTGCGCCATGAGTCAAGTTACAAAAGAAGTGCTTTTGTGCAAAGAGAAGGGGGAGATGTGGGAATTCAGCACATCCCTCTGGGATGTTGCCAAAAGCACCTGGTGGCTTGACTTTGACGCTTTTAGGGATCTGTCACCTGTTTGTAGGGACATGGGAATCACTTGGGTTTGAATAGTTCATTCACAGGGTGAAAAATGTAGATTTTAGGATTTTGGTACAGGGGTTTGGGAGACAAGATGGAGGATTCAGGCCCCGACCTCGTGGTCTTTCTCCTTCTTCTTGTCATCCATTTTCTGTGTGATGTTGGCACTTGGGATTGGCAAGAGAGTAGAAGATCACTGTCTAACATGGGTGATGGGCATTGGAGATAATTGTAAATATGTTATATGGTTGTTTGTGGTATAAGAAGGCACGGCTGCCCCAGGCGAGGCAGAATGCCTCAGGCGATCTAACTAACCTGACCTCGTCAGGGCAGGAGAAAGAATTTTAGATAAGATAACAATAAAAGTCGACCTTGAGACCAAGAAATGAAGAGCTCAGACTCCTTCTTTAAGCACTGGGCTGGGAACAGAGACTTTCCAACAATTCTGGGATCACTCAGACAAACTAATGATTGCCACACTTGTTCTGTGCACTACCCAGCTCACAAATTATTACAGGCCAAATTGAGTTTCAGAGAGAAACCAAAATTAAGTGAAGAACCTTTAAATGCAATCACTCTCTTCTGATGGCTCTGGCAAAAGTCACAAATCCCGTAACTTGGTTGAAAAGAAACCAATGTTTGGGAATCAGACATTCAATCAGTAGAAGGGTCTCCTCAAATATATTTGAGCTTTGCTGCTGTAGTTAGAGCTTTTCATCTCTTCCCTCAATCTCTTAATTTAATTACAGATTCTGCTTATGTAGCTAATGTAGTCAAAAGAATTGAAGGATCAATTTTGAAAAATGTTAGTAATGAAACCTTATATCGTTGGCTTTTTGTGTCTTTATACA
>JALJVW010003754.1:0-24243 GCA_024865655.1 Emberiza elegans
AAGGATTGAAACTTTGATTAAAACATATGGAAATGGCAATGCCAAATTCCCTGGATGGCACCAAACATCTGAACCCAGGCCACTGTGGCACTGCCTGTAAATCAGTGACCAGGAAGGACAGGCAATGCAGGCTGTGCCAGGGAGCCTGAAGTTTGACAAAACAGTTGCTATCAACTCTCAGGCTGCTTCCCTTAAAGAGGAGGGTTTCTCCCCACCACAAGAACCAGTTGTTTAACTGTCAGGCTGGCCTTAACTAGAGATTTCTTGCAAAGGTAAAAGCTTTGGGCCAATAATTTGATTCCCTAAAAGCCCAGCATTTCAGCTGGAGAGTGGTAGCTGTCCCTAAAGAAATAACTTGAGCAGGGTTGAGCTATTGAAGGTTTTTTAGGTTTCCCTGTTGTGGTTTGTTTTGGGTTTTTTTAAATCTTTCCTGCTTGCTTCCTGGCACAGAGAGCACAATTACGGAGCTCAGGATGGCTGGCAGAAACCTCCCCAAGCCCAAGGCTGGCAGAGCTTGGCAGGATCCCAGCACCACAGCCTGTGTATGTATGGATGGATGGATGGATGGGGAATGTGACTTGAGTCGCCTGGGAGGGTTGGAAAATGTCAACCAACCCCCAGCAGTGTCAGGGGAACATTCCTGATAAATCCCTGGTGGAGCTGCAGAGATTCTGGCCTTGGGCACTGGGGGGGCTGTGCTGGCTCAGCACTGGCTGGGTCTGCCCCTCGGTGCCTCAAATCTCACCTTTTTGCTGCCTTCTCTGTCTTTCCCTCTCCCCCTGTGCTTTTTGCATCCCCACCAGGTGTTAATGCCTGTCCTCTGTAGTTGCTCAATGCAAGCAGTTGCAGCTGCTGCAGCACCTCAGTGTCATCCCTGGGCTGCCTTTAGAACAGACCTGCCCCAGCCTGGATTGGGAAGGGCTGGATCAAACCATTTCTCAGTTCAACGTGCCAGCACCGACCAGGGGCTGCATCCTGGCCAGGAGCTGCTCGTGCAGGTGTCCCTCCCTCCCACTGCAGGTCCCTGCTCATGGTTATTTATTTTCCAGAGATGAGCTCAACCCACCTAAATTCAAACCCCAGCCACCAAGGAAAACAAAAACCAGTTTGGATTCCTGGCAACTCACTGGAGGCACTTCAGGGTCAGAAATGTGGAGGAGCCAGTTGCAGCCCTGAAAGAAGTGCAGGATCTTGCCCACTCTTCAGGAGCAGAGGTAGATTTTCTTGTACATCCAGTGCTTGTGTTGCCTCCCCAGCCTGCCAGCACCAAGTCCTGCTCATGCTGAGCTCCCTTTTTGCTGCCCTGCTGTGCTGTGCCCTGACAGTGGGCTGGGCAGCAGGGCCAGTGGCTGGACATGGGGTGAGGGGGAGGGAGAAACAGGAGAGTTTTCCTTGGAGAAGCTGACTCAGATCCTGCAGGCCTGTGCTGAGTGTGGGATTTTTTGCCATGTTTCCTTCCCAATGTAAGATGAGGCTTTTCTCTGCATAATCCTGGTAACACCTCCAGCTTCCTTCCCAGAGCAAGCTGGGATGAGTCCTGATCTCCATGGAGCCTCTTCCCAAGGCAGCCAGACTCCCTGTTTGCAGGGCTCTGCTTTCACCCAGAGCTGCTGTTGCACTGCTGGCCCTGGAGCTGTCTGACAAAGGGAGACTTTGCAAAGTGGCTGTCTCTTCCTCCCAGCACAGAAAATGGCTTGTTTTTTGGGTGCCAGCACCAACTCCTGCAAACCCTCACCTGCCACGAGGCTTGGAGGGATTCAGGTGCTCCCTGGACGTGGCGCACACTCCCCTGGGAGCGGAGAAGGCAAGAGGGAATCTGTCTCATTGCCCATTGTCAGTGTGGCAAGCAGGGCTGGAGCTGCCAGTGCCACTGGGGGCCCTCAGCATTGGCCACAGAGGGGCCTCCCATCCCTGCAGGCCCATCACAAAGTGCTGCTGGAGCAGCTGCTTGTTGGAGAGGCCGTGCAGGACACGCTGTAGGGCTGCCCAAGGACGCTGTGCAGCACCTGTGGAGGGCACTGCTCCCCCTGGAACTCCTCAGGTGCTCCACAGGAAATTTTTGCAGGAGCTTTTGCTGTAGCACCTTTAGAAAGCAGCATTTAAATCAGAGAGAGAGGGGAAGAGCCTCAGGAGTCAGATGAGCTGGGCTGGACTCCTTCCCTCAGCTCCAAGAGCTCTCCCTCTGAGTCTCCTCCTTTTCTAAAAGCAGGAAGTTTTGAAACTTTTTAAAGGCAAGTTGTGCATCAGAGAGAATTTCTACTGCCAGGAGACATCCCAGTTCCCTTTCATGTCATGTACTAACTAATGCATTGACCCGTGAGGATGGGAGAAGATTTTCCCCATGGTCCCTGCACTGGTCAGTGGCATGGATGCAGGATGAGGTGAGGGTGATTCTGGCAGTGTTTGGGGAATAGGCCCCTCTGGCTACAGCTGCACTTTGCTCCAAGATGCTCTTCTGCATCCATTTCCATGCTCAGCACCTCAATCTCTCCTGTCTTCCATCCAGGCTTTCAGTATCCTGCCACTGCCAGGTGTGCTGCAGCCAGGACAGAGCCAGCAGGTCTCCTCCACCTTCTCTGGCCACCTCAACACCACCTGCAATGCCCCAGAGCTGTGCCACGTGGAGGGAGGCCCCAGCTATGAGGGGCTGGTGCCCGGGAGGCCTCACGTGTCAGCTCCTCCCTGAGCCCCCAGGAGATCAACTGTGGCTCTCAGGCCCCTCTCAGGGACAGGTGAGTCAGCCTTCCATGGGTTCCTGCTCTGCCATGGGTTATTGTCCCTGCAGGGCTTCCCTGCTCCAAGGCCTCTGAGCTCAGAGGTGCTGCACAGCACAGGCCAGCAGCAACACAGGGATGGCCACTCTGAGCTCCCTGGCTGCCAAGAGAGGAAGGACCTTCTTCTGCTGAGACAGAACCTCTTCTTCTCTATTTGAGTGCTGAGCCCTCCTGGCTTAGCTGCTGCCTGCAGGGAGCTGGGCTCTGGGCTTGCCTTGGCACTGCCTCTAGAGGTGTCTTGAAGTCCATGGTGTTGAGTGGCATCTTCTCCATCATCTCCCTTCTTCACCAAAACAGTGGGATTGTGGTATGGGCAGGCGTGGGGCACAGAGCAAACCTTGCTTTGGCTCCTGCTCCTGCCACAGATGAAGTCCTTGCACTGCTGATCTGCCAGGCTTCTCCTTATGGTGGGACAGCAGCCAGAAAAGCTCATGTCCTTTAGGCTCCCCAGCTGCAGCAGGAGGCAAGCACAGGAGAAGCTCAGCTCCAGCAAGGCAGCCCAGCTCAGGACACACAGGCCAAGTGTGGAGCTGGGAGTGGAGGCTGCTTCAAGCAAGCCTGTGCATCAGGACTTCTTCAGGCCAGGCTGAAGTTGGTTTCATGGGGAGGAGAGGGACGAGGCTGCTTCCAATGGTTTCCATGGCAGCCAGCACTGCTTTGCTTGGTCCCAGCTGGGCTCCAGCAGGAAATCTGCCTGACAAGAGCCTGTCTTGCAGGAGAGGAGTTCCTGCAGCCTTTGCTTTCTGACTGATAGCATTGTTCTCATTAAGGAGCAGGCTATGGGTTGTTAAAACCAAAGACCACGGGCAGAGACTAACTAATTAAAGTTAGACAGTGGTACGTTTATTAACACCGGTGGGTGGCACCAGAGCCGTCCCTAAAAGGCGTGACCGTGCTGTCCAAGGTTCTTTGCCCTCTCTTTAGTGCCCAAGATCTCACACACAATACATCTGCACAACCCCAGCACCTCCCATCCCTGCTCTGTATTCAAATGGGGTCATTGGTCCTTCACACCTGTGCAATTCTTCCCTTGAATTGGGTCGGTGGTCTCTAATTGGGTCAGTGGTCTTAAGGGATGAAGTCAGGAATGTCTTCATCAGGTCTCTGTGACCCTCTGGCACCATCCAAGGTCCCCTGCTTAGTGATTGATTGACATCAAGCCCAGGTGCCAACCATTGTCCTACTGGTTTCAAGATGTTCTTATAACAGTTCACTTCCTCCACTTCCTTCTAGAAAGAAGCTCCTAATGGCAAACAATAGAACAATCAGCTCCAGCTTAAGCATCTCATCATCATTAACCTATGGTCTGCCTATCTAACTTCCATCCAGATCAATGGGAATTGCTTCTAACCCTCAGCTAAAGTCTGAACTCTTTAAAATCACGCTTCAGCTCTGCCCAGGGAGAAGGGGGCTGAATGAGCTGAGTAAGAATTGTAGGAGAGATGAGCAGATGTCAGCAATCTGTGCTCTCCTTTAAACTGGGAAGCCAAGAGACAAAGGGCGTTTTCAGGCACCAGCACAGAGAGCTGCTGGATCAGCCTTTGGCACTGGGCTGGAGGGGTCTGGCTGTGCCTTAAGAGGGAGCTTGCACAGTCAAGAGCTTCTGATGGCAAAGCTTAGGTTTGGCTGGTCCTGGAGGTCCCCTTCCACCAATGGCCTCACTTGGGATGTTCCCAACCTCTGTGGGTTGAGGAGAATTCACAGAAATGGCCCTGGGGTCAAGGAATGAAGTGCAGGCCAGCCAGGACTAGGGAGCCCAAGTTTCTGGTGGGACTCTCAGCCATGTTTTCCATTTTGTCTGCAGAAGGCAGCTGAAGCAGCCAGCCCAAAAGCTTGAGGAGGAGGCAAAAGCCTTAGAGGAGGAAGAGAGGGGAAGGAGGAAGAGAGGCAGAAGAAAAGAAGGGTGTCTCTGTTGGGAAGCAACCTCCAAAACCAGCGAAGGGGAAAACCAAGACCCCAGAGAATAAGGAAACCAAAATCCCCAAAAAGGAAACCAAATCCCAAGAGAGGAAGGAAACCAAAGTCCCAGAGAAGAAAGAAACCAAAATCCCAGAGAAGAAGGACACCAAAGGATCAGAGAGGAAGGAAACCAAAATAGTAGAAGAAAAACCAAAGGAGAGAAGCCTCAAAACCAAAGCAACAGAGAGGAAGGAAACCAAAATCTCAGAGAAATGACTCAAAAGCCAAGAGAAGAAGGAAACCTTTTCCAAATCCTTGGGTTCACCCCAACTCATTTTTCTGCAGAAAGAAGGAGAAAAGGAATTCCTAAAGTTCTTCAGAAAACAGTGGAAAAGGCCCAGAGAGAACAGGAAAACAAAATCACAACTAGAAGGAGAAAGTCCCAAAATTCCCTTAACCAAAAGGGGGGAGCCCATCCTGTTAATCCCCAATGCCCAAAAGGTTCATTAACCCAGTCTGGATTTTTTATTCATACTTTCAAGTCCTTCACAGAGATCTTTCTTTAGTTTCTGGATGATTTCTTATGGATGGATTCTATTATTGGTTAATAAAATAGCACATTCCTTGTGTCCTCAAATCTCTCTCTTGTATTGTTTACCTCTTCAGCTGATTCTCATTGGGACAAATCCTGGTTGTTGCTTGTCTTGCATTTTTTTTCACCCTCAGAATAGATTGGTGCAGAAGTCTCATTCTCTTGTTTACTGAGCCAGCACCCAAGGGAACTGATTTCACCGAGGGCTTTAGCTGCAGCTACCCATGGTAAAAACAAGGAGCTATTAATCAGGCGGTTTGAAGGCCTGATTACAAAGGGCCACAATTTTCATCAAATTCACCTGTAGGACCTTTTCCCCTTTTGATTAATTTCCTTTTTCTATGTTCTGATGTTGAAGGGTGATATTTGGGAGGGTATTATCTCATCAAGGTTATCACTGGTTATCTGTTAGATATGGGAGGGATAGATAAAGACCAAACCCAATCAACAAAGATGAGAAAAATTCTATTGGGTCATTGACTTTGGGATGGAGCATGAGAAAACAAAAGAATAATGCCAATGTAATTTACCAAATGGAGGGAAATGACCATTGTTTCCAATGAGTTGAGAAGGATGAGAAATCTATTTTTGAACTGTTGATCTTTGACATCACTGAATGTTTTTTGGACGCTGGAACAGGGAATAACTGCAGAAGGTTCGGAGGACCCACTGTACCATGAGGATGCCATGGGGCTTTTGATTATCATCTGTCAGAATTTTGTCCAGCCATGTCCCAAGTATCAACCTCATTGCTCCTGCTCTTACCAAAGGCTGCAAGGGAGAAGGTCTGATTTATCCTTGCACTGGGCCTCATTTGCAAGCAAAGGGAGTATCTACTAGACATGTGGAAAGTGGGTTTGAAATGCTGATGATAAAACACAGGCACATCTTGTCCTGTTTTAATGTTTTCAGGCTTCACTGTTACTGGAGACATCCAAGAGGACTCGAGGCTGACATCTGGATCCAGACATCCGGAGAAGCCCCTTTTGGCAGACTAAAATAGCATCCAGTCTCAGTGAGGACAGCACCAACGGAGATATTTTTCATCTTTGGGCATGAATAGGGTGAAAAATCAAAAGATGCTATAAACAAAATTTTTAGTTTTTATGATGAGAGGGTTTTGCCTAGAAATTAAAACTGATTCCTGTCCTCCCTTATACTTTTTACACTGATTCCAAAAGTTTCTGTCTAGGGGGGAGAAAGTGGGTAGAAAGCAACACTCTTCCAAAAGTTCAGAGAAAAAGGAACAATAGGGTATTTAAAATGCAAAAACCTTGATCAACACATCCAATTCAAAAAATTGAGAGACTGTTAAGGCTCTTCTATGTGTTTGATTTTGAAGGACTCATTTATGTTGCCAACTCCCCCAGTCATCAGTCTTGTTACTCGGTTCAACTGCAGCCCAATTAAAAGAAAAGCCACCTGTCTTTGATCCAGACCGAGCTGGTTTAAACAAAATATGGGCCTTTTGTGTTTGCTTGGGAGAGTTCTTGCTTGTGCCTGCAGGAGCGGTATTCAGGCAGAGATGGATAAGTATGCAAAAAACATAAAAACCTTTCTGGAAACGGTGGACCGGAACACCAGAGCCACCATCGGAAGTCCAGAATGACCCCAAGTAATCAGCTGATAAGGAAAAGAAAATTGAAGGACAGAAGGATCCTTCACGAGCACTGACCACACACATTCAGTAAGATAGCTCAGGGTGGAATAACCAATAAAAAGATAAGTATTGGTGGATCAGGCTCTGAAACTGAACAGTTCAAAAATTTGATGACATAGAGAGCCTGTTTGTTTCAAAGTCTTTCCACTGGAGATGTGAGTTTTGTTTCACCTTGTCTTTTCTGCTGATTGAGGACAAAGCCTTTTGAGGGTTTGATGTGTCCTTTCCAGATGGATTGTCCTGGGGTTTACAGGTATGCCAGTCTTGCCACTGCTATGCCCCATGCATTGAAGATGCCTTCCTTTAACTTCCACAGCCAAGCCACAATTTCTTGTAGGCTGGTCAGGCATTTGAAGGCATGTTTTTTCTCCCTGTTGTCAAAAAGTGAGTCTGTATTTTATTGATGCATCCATTTTCTCCTGCGTGTGATGATGCAAACAAGATCCAGATGAATGTGTCAACAATACACTGGTTATTTTGATCTTCAAAACGGTGCAATGAAAGCTGGCATCTGTTGCCACATCTTTAGCTGTTCAAGACTGTGGGATTGACTCCCATTCCCATAGATGGTATCTGATATTTTATCCATTTTGGACATGTGCCTGCAAAGCCTCTTGCCTGATCCTTTGAGAGTTTGAACATTCTCCTAAGGGCAGGGCCTACCATTTTGATGAAAAATACCTGAGACAGCTTTGCCTGGGCAAAGATGTCAGGAATCAGAAGCAGTTTCAACAACCATTGCTAAAGCATCTGCTCCTGTTCCTTCTGAATGCACCTTGAAGGTCCGTGTGGGACCTCACAGCATCATATGCTAAGGCTGCTTTCTGTGGGAGATTAGGCGTACCAATTTAGAGAGCAGTTCTCCCCTCTTGCCTGGTTAGAAACCTCTTTGAGAAGAGCGTGTTCTCCCTCTCATAGCTCCCCAGCAACATAACCCTGAATCCCAGCCAGATTAAAGGGTTCATTTTACCCTCTTCAAAAATCTGACTAGTGTTGCTAATTCTGCAAATCTGTGGTGAGCCCTTCACCAAGTTTAATGTCAGATTCCCAGCTTGGGTTTGGGGGTCTCTCCATGTAAGGCTGGCTGTGGGAGGGACCCTGAACCATCAGGAACCTGGCCTCTAATAAAGGCATGAGTCCCAGATTTGTGGAAGCTTTAAGAGGTTTACGCTTTGGATTCTCTTTTGGAATCAAATGAAAGGTTTCATTAGAATTAAAAATTTTCTCTTTGGGATTTGAGCTGTGGTTCTCTCCTGTCTGCTGGTTAAGGCAAATTGTGACCCTGCAGGAACAGCCTGATCCTCAAAAAAGTGGGAGAGGAGTTATTGTCAAGGAACTGCATTGAAAGTCACAACCTGAAAGAGAATGGGAGTCCAAACTTTTTTATTAGGTGGCTATGATTTGATGGTGGGAAGAAGTTCTTTGTGGGCTGGTGTTTGTAAAAACATTCTAGGATCAGTGCAGAGGATGTGGATGCCCCATGTCCCATTGACAAAATCAGGTGGGAAGAGGGTGCTTTTCCCTGAATGTGAACTGGGAAAGGTTGCTCAGGGTGGAACCAGATGATATTTAGGGTCCCGTGAAGACAAACCATTCCTGGACTTTGACAATGGCACCCCCATCCCCTTCTGCAGAGAGGCAAGGAGAGTCCAATTCCTTAGGTCCCCTAAGAAGGTTGAACAAGGGGGCAAGGTCCTCTGTTGTAATTGAGCAGTGGACACCCAGTTGATGGATCCACACAGGCTGTAAGTCTCTCAAGGTTGACCCTCAGTCATGAGCTGGATGATCTGCCTGGGCTTTTCCTGGTCCCGCCCGGATCTGGAATCCAAGCAGGAAGTCCACTGCTGATGCCACTGGATTTTGTCCCACGAATTCCAGGCAGGGGCTTTTCTATGGCTTGGGCAGTCTTTTTAGCCATGTTGGGAAAATGAGTTGGGTCAGGAAGCACACCAGGATATCATCCATATAATGGCAGATTATGGACACTGGAAACATGGAAGTGGATGGGAGACAAGATGTGAGCCACATACCACTGGCAGTGGACTTTTCTTCCAATGACGTTTTTAAGTCCCTGAGGAAGAACGGTCCAATGGTATCTTTTGTTCGAGGACATGGTTGTTGTTGAGCAGGAAGGAGGGAGATGGGCAAACCGAGGAGCCCATCATCTGGATGTAGAGGAATGCTGAAGAAACAGTCCTTAATGTCTATGACAACAAGTTCCCCAGTCTCTAGGCAACATCGATGGGCTGGCAAACCAGGCTGGAGGGAGCCGGTGTCCTCGATGAGGGGCCTGGATTGTGGTGGGTCGTGGAGAAGCCTCCATCTGTTTGTCCCAGGTTTTGGTAGGACGAAGACAGGAGAATTCCAAGGGCTGGGGCTCAACGATCCCAGCCTGCTGGGCTAGCTGTTCTTCTGAGTGCAGCTCTGCTGCTTTTTCTTCAGGACGCTCAAGATGATGGCACAGAAAGGGGCCCTGTTGGAAATGTATAGGAAGTTTAGCAAAGTTTTTCCAAATATGTTCATTAGGTGTTTCAGGTTTTCTGTAACTCAGTGTTTTGAAGATTGAAAAGTCCATTGGATCCCATTTAAATATGTTCTCCCCACTGGGTTGTTGTTCTCTTGTTATAAGGGGTTATAATTAAACCCTTCAACAAATGGGCGGATGGTTGCCATCTGACCTTCAGGACCAAACAAGGATGTTTGCTTGCTCCTCCTGGATACTGTCCTTTCCATTCCTTTCCCGAAATCATACTTTGCAACAGGTTGTAGCTCCCACCCTTCCAGGCCAATCTTCCAGGGCTGGGGTCCCTGGCAGTGCTGTCCAGCATCCGGGGCAGGTGGGGGCCTCTCCTTTGCAGGGGCTCCTTTGGGCACTCGACACCACTCCTGGATGTGGGCACTGCTTGCCCTTCCTGGCCTGGGGCACAGAGGTATCTGTCCCCAGGGCTCAGCTGTCACCAGCTTCCCTATTGAGGGTCCCCATCACTTTCAAAGAAAAAAAAATGGCCCCCAGCCAATATACCTGGAGCAACTAAGCAAACCTGGCATCACCCTTCCTGCTGGAGCCAAAGGGACTCCTGGGCCCAGATTAAGCATCAGGCCCAGCCATGCAAAATTAAAATGCTGAGGATCACCTTGAGGTCCAGCCTGCTCCCAGTGGGACACACCTGGATCTGGGCATTAGCAAACTCAATGGACAAAGCAGTTAGCCTCCCAGTGGCTCAGAAAGGGTTCCCAGACTGCTCTGCACTGCCCTGAGCTCTTCAAAGAGACAAATGTCAAGCCAAAACATCCTCACCCTGCCCATTTCCTGCTGCTGGTGGCCACTGGCCCCTGGGCCTCTGAATGTGCAGCTGCAGGGACAGGGCAGCTGCCATCTGGGCAGGGGGCACGGGGCTTTGGGCCCTGGCTTCTGCTGCTGCTGCTGCTGCTGGGGCCATGGCACTGAAGTCTCAGGAAGCCCCCCAATGCCTTGCATGTGCCCCCAGAGCCTCCTCCCCAGCATCCCCATAACAAGGCCACTGTGTTTTTCCCCATTCCCCACAGTAACAAACCAAGGGGCATGTCTCAGCTGTCTTTTGGTTTCATCACATGCACCTTTCCCCAAAACCCATCATTGCAGGGCAGGTGAGATCTCAGGGCATCTGGCAGTGCCTGCTCTGCAGGTTGTGCAGGCATTTTGGACGGATGCATCCCAGTGGGACAAGAAAGGTTTTGAGATTGCAGCAGAGCCAGTTCTCCCTCAGCATCTCGGCCAGCCAATCCCAAGGACAGGACACAGAATCATCAACCACTGCAAATCAAGGAAAAGGAATGAAATGTCATTCAGGCTCTGTGGAAGCCAGTTTTTTTTGGTGTTGTTGCATTGTGCCATGAAGGGCCTCTGAATGCACTCAGGAGCCTTCCACTGCCATCCCAAAGGAACACAAAGGACAGGCCTCTGTTTTGGGCACAGGAGCTCCTCAACCTGCAATGAAGTCTGGAAGACACTTGAATTGTGTGCACCAGAACCTGGCCTTTAAAAAGGCATGAATCCCACAGCCCCAAACCCAAAGATTTGCATGTCTCTTTTTTCATTCTTCTCTCATCTCCATCATGCCATATTTTCCCCATGGTCTCTGACTGGGAGCTTGGCTTCTCTCTCTCCTGTCTGAGGTTCCACATGTGTGACCCTGCAGGAACAGCCTGACCCCACAGGGAAGTGTACAGTTCTCTTTGTCAGGAACTGCAGTGACAGGACACAGAGGAATGGGATCAAACTGCAAGAAATTGGAAGAGATTTGATGATGGGAAGAAGTTCTTGCCTGTCAGGGTACTTGTCCCTGACACAGGGACCAGTGCAGAGAGCCTGTGGATGCCCCATCCCCAGGAACATCCCAGGCCAGGTGGGACAGGGGGGCAGCAACCTGCTGTGCTGGGAGGTTGCTCAGCTTGGAACCAGATCATCTTTGGGGTCCCTCCAAGCCAAACCATTCAAGGGATTTGATCATTCTGCCATCCCCATCCCCCACAGACAGGGGCCTGAAATTTCAGTGACATCAAGCTCCCAGAGGGTTCCAGGTGGAACGTCAGGGGCCTGGAAACGAGCAGAGCAGACACAGGACTGGCTGCCCAGGGTCAGTTGTGCTCGCTCTGTGCTCTGACCCACAGTGCTGAGCTGGGCTTTTTGCTGCCTGCCTGGAGTTCCCAGGATGTGCACTGCTGCAACATGGCTGTGCCTCCAGGAAGGCTTTCCATTCCTGGACATGGGCAAGTAGAGGAGGGAGGTGCCAGCCAGTGAGGCGGAATGGAGGCTGCAGCCATGTGGAATGGATGGATGAGCCCACTGGGAGATTGTGCTGCCCTTGCAGACTGCCAGGGACACTGTGGGACATGGTGGATGAGGAGGATGATGGGTGGGAGCCCATGGTCCTGTTGAGGACATGGAAAGGAGGAGGAGCCGAGGAGATGGAAGTGGATGAGGAATGACAGGCAGATGGCTGCCCATGGTCCTTGGATGAAGGTGCAGCCCAAGACACAGATGGGTCCCACACCCCTGAGACACAGGTCCCCTGAGGGGCTGGGGCTGGGCTGGATGGCCCCGCTCAGGGACACGGAATGCAGGGGGCCTGGATTGGGGTGGCACAGGAGCACCAGCCCCGGCCTGCCCTGGGCGAGATAGAGGGGCCACGCCAGCCCTGCCAGCCCCGTCCCAGCCCCTGGGGCCCAGCACCCAGCCCTGCTGGGCCCAGTGCTGCCAGCTGAGTGCAGCTCTGCTGCTTCCTTTCTTCCAGGACTGATGCACGATGATGGCACAGACAGAAGCCTTTGTAAATATTTTTTCAAAGTTTAATGTTTAGACGTTTTTGTAAATATGTTCAGTAGTTTAGAAGATTCCTGTAAATACGTTTTGAAGATTGTTAGACCATCGGATCCCATGTAAATATGTTCTGTACATTGTTGTTGTTGTTGTTATAAGGATTGTCATAATGAAACGTGTTCTGTAAATCCGTGCTTTTGCCGATCTTTGGCAAATAAATACTGTTTCTTTTAAAACCTGACTTCCCTTGCCATTCCTTTGGGCACAGGCAGCCTTTGCACACTTGTGGGTTCCACTTGTTCAGGGTTCCCAGGGCTGGGGGTCCCTGAGGGTGCAGGCACGGCCACCTTTGGGCTGGGGTCCCTGTGCACAGGGGCTCCCACTGACACCACTCCTGGCACTGGGCACTGCTGCCCTTCCTGGCCTGGGGCACTCCAATGGCTCCGGCTGTCCCCAAGCTGGCTCAGCTGTCACCAGCTCTCACACAGGGCATCCTCTCACAGCACTGGCCCCTGCAGCCATGCCACCAAAGCAGGCAGCAACCTTCTGGGAAGGGGGCCTTCCTGCTGCTGCCACTGGGGCTGCTGGGCCCAGGGCCCAACAGGGCCCCGAGCTCAGTTGTTGCCCCTGCCCGGGCAGCTGCCCCAGAGGACACCCCAGAGCATCCCCATCACAGCTGGCTGGGGAAATCCTGGGCGCTTCAGGAAAGAAATTCCCACACTAACTAAACCAAGGGGTCCAAGGGGAAAGTCAGCACCAGCTGATGTTCCCAGCACATTTACAAAGGTGGGTGCAGGGCAGGTGAGATCTCCAGGGTCTCTGGCAGTGCCTGCTCTGCAGGTGAGGCTGTGGGGCTGCTCCCAGTGGGACACAGCACCGGGCTCAGGCCAGCCCTCAGCACCTCACAGCCGATCCCAAGGAGCTGCCTCAGAAAGTGACAGTTTCAGACCACTTGCTGCAGAGATTTCAAAGAATAAATGTCATTCAAAAAAGCCACCTTGCACATTTCTTTTTTGGGGTCGTGGCGTGAGAAGCCATGAAGGGGCCTCTGAATGTGCACTCAGGAACTTCCACTGCAATCCCAAAGGGAACACAAAGGACAGGCCTATGCTTTGAGCACCGCTGAGCTCCTCACCCAGCAATGAAGTCTCAGGAAGATGCAGGAATTGAGCACACCAGCGAACCTGGCCTCTCATAAAAGGCATGAATCCCACAGGCCACCCAACCCAATGCCTTGCATGTCTCTACTTTTTCCTTATTCTCTCATCCCTCATGTCACTTTCCCCAAAACCCATCATTGCACAAATGGCCGAGGCATGCACCATTAGGGCATCCCTACACCATGATGCCAGCCTAGCTAAGGTCACATTAGGCTGCAGACGCTCAAATCATTTTGGACGTTGCACCGGGCAGATGTCATCCCTGCAGTACAGGAGAAAGGTTTTGAGATTGCAGCAGACAAAGTCCAAAAGACGGCCCCCTGGAAGCATCTCGGCCTAAAAACCTTAGGGAGAACCATCACACTCCAAACACCACAAATCAAGTATTGGAAAATAATCTCTATATTGCCAGGTGGAACGTGCCTGGGCTCTTCTGGCCCTCGCTGCTTGGCCAGAGGCGGCAGCTGTGGTATTTCACCACAGAGATACCTCTGGCTGGCTGGATGTTGCAGCTAGGCACTGGGAACTAATCCAGGCTTGCAGGAACTCACTTTACCTCTGGTTAGAGTCCTTAGGCGAGGTGAAGAGAAAGGAGATGGATACTGAGGAGGGTTGTAAATCCAGAGTTTAATTCCAAGATGACACGGAGCTCTGAATTGTAGGAACTGCTGCAACAGAATCCAAGAACCTCGTGGCTTGTCCTTATTTTAAGCCCTAGGGCAGGGGGGGGGAGACAATAAGCTGCCAACCAGGTGAAGAGGGGGACGTGGACCAGGGGACAAGACACTTGGCTAAGCCAATGACCCCAGGGCTGAGGGGCATCTTTTGAATTTCTGCCAATCACATGATTTTTGAAGGTATGTGGAATTTGATAGACAGGTTTTGAGATTGCAGCAGCCCTCGGCAAGGGGACGAGGGGGTTCTGGGTAGGTGGGGCTAGAACACCTGGGTTAGTGGGCAGTAAAGACCATCACACACGGCAACAATCAAGGACACCCCAAAGACTCTGTGAGAACTCCACAGGCTCTGTGGAAGCAGTTTTGGTGTCGTTGCATGAAATGCCATGAAGGGGCCTCTGAATGTGCACTCAGGACCCTTCCACTGCCATCCCAAAGGGAACACAAAGGACAGGCCTCTGCTTTCAGCACCGCTGAGCTCCTCAGCCAGCAATGAAGTCTCAGGAAGACGCAGGAATTGTGTGCACCAGGGAACCTGGCCTCTAATAAAAGGCATGAATCCTGCAGCCCATCCAACCCAAAGCCTTGCATGTCTCTACTTTTTCCCTCTTCTCTCATCTCCCATGCCACTTTCCCCATTGTCTCTGACTGGGAGCTTGGCTTCTCTCTCTCCTGTCTGCAGGTTCAGCCCACACGTGTGACCCTGCAGGAACAGCCTGACCCACAGGAAGTGTACAGTTCTCTTTGTCAGGAACTGCAGTGACAGGACACAGAATGGGATCAAACTGCAAGAGTTGGAAGAGATTTGATGATGGGAAGAAGTTCTTTACTGTCAGGGTACTTGTCCCTGACACAGGGACCAGTGCAGAGAGCCTGTGGATGCCCCATCCCCAGGAACATCCACGGCCAGGTGGGACAGGGGCCGCAGCAACCTGCTGTGCTGGGAGGTTGCTCAGCGTGGAACCAGATCATCTTTAGGGTCCCTTCCAAGCCAAACCACTCAAGGATTTGATCATTCTGCCATCCCCATCCCCCACTGCGCAGGGGCCCTGAAATTTCAGTGACATCACAGCTCCCAGAGGGTTCCAGGTGGAACGTCCAGGGCCTGGAAACGAGCAGAGCAGACACTTCAGCGGCTGCCCAGGGTCAGTTGCTGCTCGCTCTGTGCTCTGACCCACAGTGCTGAGCAGTTGCTGCTGCCTGGGCTTTTCCTGCCACCTGCTCTGGAGCGCCAATCCCAGCAGGATGTGCACTGCTGTGCCAATGGAGGTACAGTGCCATTCCAGGCAGGGGGCACCCGGCTTGGGCAGGCTGCAGCCATGTGGGAATGGATGGTGTGGGACAGGAAGCCCACTGGGAGATTGTGCTGCCCCTTGCAGACTGCCAGAGACAATGTGGAGGCAATGGAAGTGGACCATGGGCTGAATGAGGAAGAAATGATGGAGGTGGACTCCCCACTGCTTCCATGTCCTCCCCTGTTGAGGACATGGAAGTGGAGGAGGAGGAGAACATTGAGGACATGGAGGTGGATCAGGAGGATATCATCGAGTACATGGAGGTGGATGAGAAGGATGAGGAGGAGCCCATGGTCCTTGGATGAAGTGGAGCCCCACAGGTAAGACAGGCAGATGCTGCCCACGCCCTGCCCACAGACACAGTGGGTCTCCTGAGGCCAGGCTGGGGCTGGGCTGGATGGCCCCGCTCAGGGACACGGTGCCCCACAGGGGGGGCCTGGATTGGGGTGGCACAAGCACCAGCCCCGGCCTGCCCTGCGCTTGCCTGGGGCCACGCCAGCCCTGCCAGCCCTGTCCCAGCCCCCTGGGGCCCAGCACCCAGCCCTGCTGGGCCCAGTGCTGCCAGCTGAGTGCAGCTCTGCTGCTTCCTTTCTTCCAGGACTGATCCAGATGATGGCACAGATCCAGAGCCCTTTGTAAATACGTTTGAAAGTTTGGAAGTTTTTTGTAAATATGTTCAGTAGTTTAGAAGTTTTCTGTAAATACGTTTTGAAGATTGTTAGACCATCGGATCCCATGTAAATATGTTCTGTACATTGTTGTTGTTGTTATAAGGATTGTCATAATGAAACATTTTCTGTAAATCCATGCTTTTGCCGATCTTTGGCAAATAAATACTGTTTCTTTTTAAAACCTGACTTCCCTTGCCATTCCTTTGGGCACAGGCAGCCTTTGCACACTTGTGGGTTCCACTTGTTCCGGGTTCCCAGGGCTGGGGGTCCCTGGGGTGCTGGCACGGCCACACCAGGGGCTGGGGGTCCCTGTGCACAGGGGCTCCCACTGACACCACTCCTGGCACTGGGCACTGCTGCCCTTCCTGGCCTGGGGCACAGCGCTGTCCCCAAGAGCTCAGCTGTCACCAGCTCTCACACAGGCGCTCTCACAGCACTGGCCCCTGCAGCCATGCCACCAAAGCAGGCAGCAAACCTTCAGCCACCCTTCCTGCTGGAGCCACAGGGACTCCTGGGCCCAGAGGGCATCAGGCCACAGCCATGCAAAATCCACCTGCACGCCTGAAGGCCACCACAGCCTTGGCAGCTGGGCCACCTGGATCTGGGCTGCTGCAGGGCTGATGTTTAAGGCTTGCAGCCTCCAATGGCTCCGGCCTCTGCTTCCCAGCCTGCTCTGCACTGCCCTGAGCCCGCATTGTTCAAGAGACAAAAGCCAAGCCAGGCCATCCTCACCCTGCCCGCATTCCTGCTGCTGGCAGCGGCCACTGGCCCCTGGGCCCCACTCGGGTGACAGCTGCAGGGACAGGGCAGCCTGTGCTGGGCAGGGGGCACGGGCTTTGGGCCCTGTGGCTGCTGCTGCTGCTGCTGCTGCTGGGGCCATGGGCCCCACAGGGCCCTGAGCTCAGCCCCCTGCCCGGGCAGCTGCCCCAGAGCCCCACACTCCCCTGAGCATCCCCATCACAGCTGGCTGGGGAAATCCCACGGGGCTTCAGGAAAGAAATTACACCCAATTGGGATTTAAATGGGATGATCTCTTTTCCAAATTTCTCATGTAAATATTGCATTATTCAAATGAGTAGTTGTCCAAATTTCTCATGTACATATTGCATTACTAAAACTTTCTTAAGACGTTCATTCCTCTTCTTTTTGTTTTTAAGAATGAGATGCATGTCTTTTGTTATGAGTATGATGAAACATCATAGCAAAATAATACATGCAGTGGACAAGAAACTTACAGCAATTAGGAATAATTTGGATACAACAATCAGGAATATTTCAAATAGCAGACAAAGCTAACAACATAGGTGGAATTAGGTAAATAGCAATCTCTGCAATAATGTACCATCATCCCAGAGTCTGCAAACAGCTGACAAACCTCAATTCAGTGGAGACTTGGATAATTATTTCCAGATAATCATTCCCAAGCTCCCTTTAAAAATAGTTCAACTGTCATGTCTAGAGGGTCAAATTGCCAAGTCAAAGCAACTCAAATCTCGCTTTGATGCAGAAAACATCTGGGTCTGTTGGCAAATTCCCATCCAGGTAGAGCTAAGGCCTGGCCACCTCCCAAGCTTTAAGTGGAAGAGAAGTCCTTAAACGTAATTTAAAACAAGGCTCTTGGGAATAGCACTTTGGAGTAAAGGTCTAGGGTTGACAGACTAATGAACCATCCAATAGCTGTCTCCTCCAAAATTTCCTCAGCAGAGAGATGCTTTAAACCCAGCAAACTGTTGGAGTGGTTCTGTAATAATAATTGGGGCTGCATCTGATTACTTAGAGTAGATGTCACAATACCATCACTTTAGAGGAGGCTTCCCACAAAGCTGAGATATCATTTCTTGGAACTGTGAAAAATACTTAAAAATGATGAGACAGCACTGGGTCAAACCACAGAGCCACAGTGTGAAGCCCACCTAGAGGGGTAGTCTGGTCTGAGAGATCCATAAGCAGCTAGAGAACAAAAGGAGGATCCTGAAATGACACGTGTCTTGTAGATAATTACACCAAAAGATGGTAAGGCATATGAAAAGCTGGCTATAAAACCAGTAATACAAAGATTTATGTATTTATGACAGAATAAATGCATCAAAGGAAAACACTGAACAGCTCACTAGTAAAATTGATGATACCTCAGATTAAATAACACTCAAACCTGATAGAAATTTATTTGGACAGCGCTAGAATTTAACAAGAGGAACTTAAACTCAGCCCTAAAAGGATTTCAAATGAATAAACATAATTTCATTATCACCTTGGTAGAACAAAAAGCACACTCAAGAGAACTCCAAGTTAATTCCTATTAATACCAAACATAACTGGATCCATAAAAACTGGAATAGAACATTGTTCAAACTTAGTAATACTGAAACTTAACAGAAAGAAAATCTACCAAAATTAACCAAATAAAACTTTGCCTTATTTAATTTAACAGAAGGTAACTGAGCATTACAATCTTGGGCTTTAATTTAACAGAATTAAAATGAACATCCTTAAAAGTTATAGATATGACATGATGTAATTTTGTCCAAGGTTCTTAACACAAAAACACTACTTAAAGGTGAATAAGCCATAAGTGAAATAACAGCATGATGGTGTACTGGAGGGATTCAAGTTGTAACAAGCATATTAGAATTATAAGTAAATCAGTTAGGAGAAAAACCCATGGGAACTGCAAATTCCATGGAAACAGAAATTCCGTAGGACATTTTAAAGTGCAGGGTTACTGGAAAATAAATACAATAATGTGCAATTTAGCATATTGCTGAACAACCCAACAGCTTTTTGTGACTGTATCTGGCATCATTTTATATGGCAAATTTGTTAGCATTCTTGTTAAAGAAATCAGACCATGTTAAAATTTGATAGGTAATAAGGCATTGCATTTACCGCTTTTCAATATAGTTGATAGTTATCCATAGGGATAGTTACAGGCTTTGTTAATTGCTGATATGTCTTTTTGGTATGTGTTTTGTGTCCAGTCAATTTCTGGCCAATTGTTTTTCAGACATCTAAAGTAAAATTTGACACAGTATGTGGCCTTGGAGGACCCCAACAGGTCCAGTTCTTGGGGTTCCTCTAGAGCATTGGGCAGCATTTTTGTCCACCTGTCCCAAGTATCTGCCAGGTTGGGTCTCTCACCTGTGGTGCGGAGGAGCTCTGAGTTACAGACGGGCCAGGCATCTGCTACAAAGGTGTCACGGTTTGACGCTGGTGCAATGCCAGTGCCCCCATGAAAATACATTCTCCCTGGTGTCTGCTGTGAGATGTGACCAGGAATAGAGCAAAGCAGGCTCCAGCTTAGGAATAAAAGGGGAAAAGAAAACTTTATTAACTTACAATATATAAAAGAAACACACAGAACTCAGGATGAAAACCTGGTCTCGTTGGCAGCCTCACACCAATATTTGTCATGATTGGGTATTGGCTACTCCTTGGCTGGCACAGGCACACCGACCAAACAGGTTGCAAAGGATTTGTCTGGGCTCAAATTGGTCAAACACATGGTGTCTGAGCCTGCTGACTTGGCTAAAGCAAGGCAAACATTCATTTTTGGTTGATCTACAGGCATATATGCATGCAAAAGCAAGCAAGCAAAACCAACAAGCGCCAGTATATCATTTGATCAAGCTCCATGTTCCTGTTCAGCTGGTTTTTGGCAAAAGCTTCCCCATCTATTTCAGTTCTCAAGCAAATCTTTTAGCACTTGTTCAGGGACTGGCCAACTATAGGGCACTAAACTGTCCCTCTAACCTTCAATTTTACAAATTTGGATATCTTAGAATTCTTTTGAACACAATGGACACCACGCTTTTGCTGAAAGAGCTCTATGATACAAACCATTTTCACAGTCCAAAAATCAACATCAAACTCAAGATTTGTAGCTTTCACAGGTTGAACAGGGAACGTCTGGCATGAGCCGTCGCTTCTCCGTGTGGCTCACGTCTGCGTGCTCATTTCCCTGCTGGTGGAATTGTCGGTGTGCTCTTGTGTATGAGACGGTTTCACGTCCTTCACGGGGACCCACTTAGGTCCGGCACCTGTGCAAATGCAAGCATACCCTTTGCCCCAAGTGATTAGTGGAAATGGTCCTTCAATTTGTCCTAACTCAAGGTTTCTGATCAAAATGGAAGGATTTCCTTTCAATTTTGCCTGTGTGCTGTTTGAAAAGTGCCTAAAAATTGGAGGATTAGGTCCTGCAAATGAGCTATTCAAAACATAAAGACATCTAAAGCTTTGCTCAACCTCATCTGGGGTGTTGCTTGGGCCCCTCCCCTTTTGTTGATCTAGAATGGTTTTAGAGTGTGGTGTGTCCTTTCAACAATTGCCTGACCTGTGGGAATAGGGAATTCCAAAAGTGTGGTGAACACCCCAGTCCATCAAAAATGTGGCCAATTTTTGAGCTGTGTATGTGGGGCCATTTGTCGGTTTTCACCTCGTGGGGGATCAGTTTGGTGAGCTCTGGGCCCAGTGACACTGACAAGGACAAAAGCAAAAGACGAGAGGCGCTCTCTCTTCCTGGGACCAAAGTCCCACAGCTTTAATGGAGAACAACTCCAGGAGAGAAAGGGAGTGTCCAGGAGAGGAAAGAGGATGTCCAGGGGAGGAAAGAGAGCGTCCACTTCATGGCAGGAGATTTTAAACCTTGGGGGAGGGGGGGCGGTAGAAAGGAACTACCATAGTTCAACATAATAAATCACCACACTGTAGTTTTCTGCATAAATTGCTGCACTTGTTGCAAACAAAATCCTAAAATCTCCCCAAACACAACTGTGCAGTCCCAAATGACCACAATGTGGGAGAAAAACCACTCAACCCCCCTGTATACCCAGGCACCAGGTGTACCAGGGAGTACCAACCCTGCAACTAGAAAGTCCACACACACAGGCTCACCGGGAAAGGAGTATCTCTTTATGAGGGGACAGAGTGCTCACTTTTCTCAACACAACACACACCATACACCACATCAGCATCCACCCACATCATCTTCCTCAAACATTCACACACTGAAAACACAACCACAATTACAACACACAGGAAAAATAGCAGCAATAAAACAGGATTTGCTCAATTCACCCCAGAATTGCTAGCAGGTCCTTATTGACACAGCAAATCCTTTCTGCCAGCAGCCAGACCCAAACCCAAACTGTACAGGCATACGTTGTGCACAGGACATCTCTGTGTGCCTTATGAACAGCCCTTCACCTGCATACGCCTTACGGGTTACTTTATACAGAGTTAAACATTCCCTTTCTCCACAGTCCCAGCAGTCTTGACTGTCCCCCACGAGGAACAGCCGAGAGCGGAGGTGCCTCCAGGAAAGGAATGTCCTGGCAGTGCCCACAGACGTCCACAGCCCGGTTGTTCTCGCTGGAGCAGAGAAGCGTTCCTGCCGCGGTCACCAAATGAAGTGTGGAATAGAACTCGCCACAGTTAAAGTTAGAAGGTGGTATGTTTATTACAGCGCCAGGCACACGAGGAGTCGTCTGCTAAAGACATGTGAAGAGTCACAGGCTCCGGCTCTTTACTTATCTAAAATGTCTTACATATTCATATAATTCCCAAAACGACTAATACATATTTATTAGGTAACCCCACCTGTGCCCCTTTGTATTAAAATGTATTATAATTGAGTCCAAAGTTCCTTCACATTTGCGGATTCTTTCACATCACATGGGTTGGTGGGTTTTAAAGTGGGGAATGGTCTCCTTCTGATGAAGGCCAAAACATCTTCCTCAATTTGACCTCTTTACTTATGCCCTGTTGGCAGGCTTTCTCACCCCTTGGCTATAGCTGAAGTTTTGGGGCCCAGGTGCAGGCTACGGTCCTCTTCTTTGTCACAAAGAAATGCGCATCCCATCCCGCTTCTTTAAACATAGTAAAGACAGGCAAGTGATATATTACCCTAGCCTTAACTACCTTATCTGCTAAAAATTAACTATCCCTTATTATTTCTACTCTTCTTGCTATACTCTTTCCCTTAACTAAATCTTGCTAAAATTTTAACTCTTCCAGTTCTTTTAAATCCTTGATTCATTGGCCTCATCTCACACGCCAGCCATGTGTGAGCCGATGCTTTAACTGGGAAATTCCACTTCTGAGCAGGAGATACAAGGCCTGGTTCTGAGCTGGAAGGGTGAGAAGGATGAGATGCACAGCGTTTTGATCCAGGGGATGTCCTGAAAATGCACTGCCTACCTGCCCCTGCTGCCAAGCACCACGCTCCATCTCCTTCTCCTGCTCAGTGGATTTTTGGGAATCCAGGGCTTGGTATGTATTATTTGCTACTGCAACAAATAGAATGAATTTGCTTTGCAAGCCCAGTTTTGTCCTGGGTAATTTTGTGCATGGGTCTCCTCCTGAACCTGTGACAAAGACTGGCAGGGACCTACAGGACACTCCTATTCTCATGTCAGTAAATTCGGAGAAGTGATTTAGGTATCAATAAGTCAATAAGTATCAATCAGTAAATCAAATAATTTGGAGGAATATTTGGCCTGTGAGTTTCAGCAAAGTATTGAATATGTCTTAGATCCATGGATACAAACTAGTAAGTGAGATTGCTGGGTGTGCACGTATTAGGGAAGTGATTCCCCACACACCCAGTGCTGAGATCAAGGATTGCCTTGTTTCTAACCCTGAGCTGGCAGCAAGGGTCGGGCCCTGCTTGGTAACATTCATTTTGAAGACTTCTGTTGAGCAGGTAAGAAAGGTCAAAATGAAATCTTTTCCAGCTGTTTCCCACTGGTTTACCTGTTTGAGGGTTAAAATTCTGTGCTGCAGTTGAGCTGGGTGTGTGCAGAGCAGTGCAGCCCCAGATACCCTTTGGTTTGCCCACAGGTTGTCCTGCCTTGTTCCCAGGTGTGCCCAGCTCTGGCAGGAGAAAGAGCCTGCAGCGCAGTGGGCACCGTGCCCTCCCCAGCCGGGGCTCTCTGGCACAGAGCAGCAGCAGCAGCGCCAGCACCGTTCAACCTGCTCCTGCCTTGGCTTCCCCTGGGACACAGAAGTCTCTGGAAATCAGCACCGCTAGTCGCATTCCCAGCTTGGAGCAGCTGCTGCTGGCGGGCAGATGCTGCCAGTTCGACTGCTTCCAAAGGGGAAGAAAGGCAGAGATGTACACGCACCGGAGCCCTGGGCATGTCCAATAAAGGTGCAAATATGTGGGGAGATTTGTTAGGAAGCATTTCAGCTGTGATGCCAGCAGTGGCTTTCTCCTGGTTCTGTGTGTTCTAGATGAGCAATGCAATGGTTGGCTCTGACAATTAAGAAGTAGATGTTATGTGGATGTTCAAATGTGTAGTGATGGTATTGTAATATATCCTCCCATAGTCCTCTTTCCCTGTCCCCCTTGTAATAGCCTTGGGAGTCAGGGCATTTGGGAGGGCTGGCTTGTGACCAGCAGGCTTGGGGTGTAACAACACCTGACCTCCAGTCAAGATGCAAGAAAGTAATCTCCACCAATGGACTGCAGAGAAAGAGTTGACTGACAAAACTTTTGCAGGGGCTAAGGGTATAAAAGGCAGAGCATCCTTTTGTAGATGAGCACATGGCTGCTAGTCACAGAGACTCCCAATGCTGTAATTTTTCCTTATTCAGTCCTTTGTTAAGGTTTACTAAACCTTTAAAATTTTAAAAGTGAGAGTAATTTCTCACATGTGCAATGCTGTGGGCCATTTTCTTGGTCTGGTTTTTTGCTTGTGTCCCATCTGAGTGCTCAGCTGGGGTACAGGCTGTAGGTGCTTGGGCACTCTTGGAGTTCCTCTTGGATCCCTGAACAACAGGGTTTGGCCCATGAAGGGGAATTTGTGCTGCTTTGTGACAGAGAAGAACTTCCCAGGCTCTTTTTGTGTTTGCTGTAGGAAGGTTGGTTATTGCTTGGCATAAATTCACAGACCAACATGGAGCATTTGCTTTGTGATGTCAGGGCATGGTTGCCACCTTGTCATAGTGACATCAGAAAGTTGCCTTGGTGCGGAAGGCCTGAGTGTCAGAGCAGCCCTAGGCCTTTGCTCAGATCAGGAGAACCCTCCTGGTTGGAGCATTGGTCAGAGGGCAGCTGCACCGGACAGGACACTTGTTCTTAGTGTTGAGAAATCTTGACCAGCATAGGGAGAATGATGCACCATGTGGCCACGGCAGCTTTTTGCTGCTTATGGTGTTTGTTTTTCTGTGTATTACATTACACACTTTGTTCGTGGTAGAGTTTTCCATTCTACTTA
>JALJVW010003755.1:0-76827 GCA_024865655.1 Emberiza elegans
TGGCGACTGATGGAACACTGGAGAACATTGTTACCCCACTGAATCTCATGGGACCAGGTGTCCCTGGTGGGACTGATGGGACACAGGAGAACATTGTTACTCAATGGAATCTTATGGAAGCACCTGTCCATGGTGACAGAGGACAATGAACCATAGGAGAACATTGCTACCCAATGGAAACTCATGGATCCAGGTGCCCATGATCACAGAGCCATGGAACACTGAAGAACATTTTTACCCAGTGGAGTCTCATGGATCCAGATGTCCATGGTGGGCCTGACGGAACACTAGAAAACATTGTTACCCCATGGAATTGCATGGAACCCGGTCTCCATGGTGACTGACCAAACACTGATGAATGGTGTAACCAAAGGGAGTCTTATGGAACCAGATGTCCATGTCCAGCCTGATGGAACACTGGAGAACATGGTTACCCCATGGAATTGCATGGAACCAGGTGAGCATTAAGAGAGAACTGGGCCTGATGGAACACTGGAGAACGTTGTTATGCAATGGAATGACATGGCACCAGGTGTCCATGGTGACAGAGCCATGGAACACTGGAGAAAATTGTTACCTAATGGAATCTCATGGATCCAGGTGTCCATGGTTACAGATGGAACACTGCAGAGCATGGTCACCCAATGGAATTGCATGAAACCAGGTGTCCATGGTGAAAGATGGAACACTGGAGAAGATTGTTACCCAATGGTATCTCATGGAACAAGGTGTCCATGGTGACTGATGGAACACTGGACAACATTGTTGCCCCACTGAATCTCAAGGGACCAGGTGTCCCTGGTGGACCTGATGGAACACTGGAGAACATTGTTACCCAATGGAGTCTCATGGAACCAGGTGTCCATGGTGACAGAGCCTGATGGAACACAGGAGAACATTGTTACCCAATGGAATCTCATGGATCCAGGTGCCCATGATCACAGAGCCATGGAACACTGGAGAACATTTTTACCCAATGGAATCTCATGGAACTACGTGACCTTGGTGACAGAGCCATGGAACACTGGAGAACGTTGTTACCCAATGGAGTCTCATGGATCCAGATGTCTCTGGTCAGCCTGAGGGAACACTGGAGAACATTGTAATGCAATGG
Source organism: Emberiza elegans (assembly GCA_024865655.1). Classification (NCBI taxonomy): domain Eukaryota; kingdom Metazoa; phylum Chordata; class Aves; order Passeriformes; family Fringillidae; genus Emberiza; species Emberiza elegans. Next base: position 1,115 of record JALJVW010003755.1, read on the forward strand.
AATCTCATGGAACCAGGTGTCCGTGGTGACAGATCACAATGGAACAGAGGAGAACATTGTTACCCAATGGAATCTCATGGACCCAGGTCTCCATGGTGACAGATGGAACACTGATGAACGTTGTTACCAAATGGAGTCTTATGGAACCAGATGTCCATGGCAGGCCTGATGGAACACTGGAGAACATTGTTTCTCAATGGAATCTCATGGAACCAGGTGTCCATGGTGACAGAGCCTGATGGAACAGAGGAGAAGAATTGTTACCCAATGGAATCTCATGGAACCAGGTGTCCATGGTGAGAGATGGAACACTGGAGAACATTGTCACCAATGGAATCTCATGGAACCAGGTGTCCATGGTGATGATGGAACACTGGATGGAAAAATTGTTTCCCCATGGAATCTCATGGAACCAGGTGTCCATGGTGACAGAGCCTGATGGAACACTGGAGAACATTGCAACCCAATGGAATCTCATGGAACCAGGTGTCCATGGTGACAGAGCCTGATGGAACACAGGAGAACATTGTTACCTAATGGAATCTCATAAAACCAGGTGTCCATGGTGACAGATGGAACACTGGAGGAACATTGTAACCCAATGGAATCTCATGGAACCAGGTGTCCATGGGTGGGCCTGATGGAAAACTGGAGAACATTGTTACCCAATGGAGTCTCAGAGGACCAGGTGTCCATGGTGACAGAGCCTGATGGAACACAGGAGAACATTTTACCCAATGGAATCTCATGGAACCAGGTGTCATGATCACTGAGCTGATGGAACACTGGAGAACATTGTTACCCAATGGAATCTCATGGAACCAGGTGTCCATGGTGACAGGCCTGATGGAACACTGGAGAACATTGTTACCCAATGGAATCTCATGGAACCAGGTGTCCATGGTGACAGAGCCTGATGGAACACTGGAGAAAGGACCCAATGGAATCTCATGGAACCAGGTGCCCATGGTGCCAGATGGAACACTGGAGAACATTGTTACCCAATGGAATCTCATGGATCCAGATGTGTCCATGGTGACAGAGCCATGGAACACTGGAGAACATTGTTACCCAATGGAAATGGAATCTCATGGAACCAGGTGTCCAATGGTGGAACAGATGCCTGACAGAGCCTGATGGAATATAGGAGAACATTTTTACCCCATGGAATCTCATGGAACCAGCTGTCCATGGTGACTGATGGAACACTGGACAACATTGTTGCCCCACTGAATCTCAAGGGACCAGGTGTCCCTGGTGGACCTGATGGATAACTGGAGAACATTGTTACCCAATGGAGTCTCATGGACCAGGTGTCCATGGTGACAGAGCCTGATGGAACACAGGAGAACATTGTTACCCAATGGAAACTCATGGATCCAGGTGCCCATGATCACAGAGCCATGGAACACTGGAGAACATTTTTACCCAATGGAGTCTCATGGATCCAGAACATGTCCATGGTGACATGAGCCTGATGGAACACTGGAGAACATTGTTACCCAATGGAATCTCATGGAACCAGGTGTCCATGGTGACAGATGACCAAACACTGGAGCCTGATGGAACACTGGAAAACAACCCAATGGAATCTCATGGAACCAGGTGTCCATGTGTGGGCCTGATGGAACACTGGAGAACATTGTTACCCCAATGGAATCTCATGGAACCAGGTGTCCATGGTGACTGAGCCTGATGGAACACTGGAGAACATTGTTACCCAATGGAATCTCATGGAACCAGGTGTCCATGGTGACAGAGCCATGGAACACTGGAGAAAATTGTTACCCAATGGAATCTCATGGAACATGGTGTCCATGGTGATGGCCTGATGGAACACTGGATGGAACATGGAGAACATTGTTACCAATGGAATCTCATGGAACCAGGTGTCCATGGTGACTGATGGAACACTGGAGAACATTGTTACCCAATGGAATCTCATGGAACCAGGTGTCCATGGTGACTGATGGAACACTGGAGAACATTGTTACCCAATGGAATCTCAGAGGACCAGGTGTCCATGGTGACAGAGCCTGATGGAACACTGGAGAACATTGTTACCCAATGGAATCTCATGGAACCAGGTGTCCATGGTGACAGAGCCTGATGGAACACTGGAGAACATTTTTACCCAATGGAATCTCATGGAACCAGGTGTCCATGGTGACAGAGCCTGATGGAACACTGGAGAACATTGTTACCCAATGGAATCTCATGGATCCAGGTGTCCATGGTGGCCTGCCATGGAACACTGGAAAACATTGTAATGCAATGGAATCTCATGGAACCATTGATCCAATGGTGTCCATGGTGACAGATGGAACACTGGAGAACATTGTTACCCCATGGAATCTCATGGAACCCGGTCTCCATGGTGACTGACCAAACACTGATGAACGTTGTAACCAAATGGAGTCTTATGGAACCAGATGTCCATGGCAGGCCTGATGGAACACTGGAGAACATGGTTACTCAATTAAATCTCATGGAAACAGGTGTCCATGGTGACAGAGCCTGATGGACCCCTGGAGAGCATTGTTGCCTAATGGAATTTCATTGAACCTGGTGTCTATGGTGAGAGATGGAACACTGGAGAACATTGTAACCAATGGAATCTCATGGAACCAGGTGTCCATGGTGACTGATGGAACACTGGATAACCTTGTTTCCCCATGAAATGTCATAGGACCAGGTGTCCATGGTGACAGAGCCTGATGGAATACTGGACAACATTGTTACCTAAAGGAATCTCATAGAACCAGGTGTCCATGGTGACAGAGCCTCATGGAATACTTCACAGCGTTGTTACCTACTAGAATCTAATAGAACCAGGTGTCCATGGTGACAGATGATGGAACACTGGAGAACATTGTTACCCAATGGAATCTCATGGAACCAGGTTTCCATGGTGACATGGAGCCAGGAGATGGAAAACAGGAGAACATTGTTACCCTGATGGAAATGGGGTCTCATGGACCAGGTGTCCATGGTGAACTATGGAGAACAGCCTGATGGAACACTGGAGAACATTGTTACCATGGAAATGGAATCTCATGGAACCAGGTGTCCATGGTGACAGAACTGGGCCTGATGGAACACTGGAGAACATTGTTACCCAATGGAATCTCATGGAACCAGGTGTCCATGGTGACAGAGCCTGATGGAACACTGGAGAAAATTGTTACCTAATGGAATCTCATGGATCCAGGTGTCCATGGTTACAGATGGAACACTGCAGAACATTGTCACCCAATGGAATTGACATGAAACCAGGTGTCCATGGTGAAAGATGGAACACTGGAGAACATTGTTACCCAATGGAATCTCATGGAACCAAGGTGTCCATGGTGACAGAGCCTGATGGAACACTGGAGAACATTTTACCCAATGGAATCTCATGGAACCAGGTGTCCATGGTGACAGAGCCTGATGGAACACTGGAGAACATTTTTACCCAATGGAATCTCATGGAACCAGTGTGTCCATGGTGACTGATGGAACACTGGAGAACATTGTTGCACCAATGGAATCTCATGGAACCAGGTGTCCATGGTGGCCTGATGGAACACTGGAGAACATTGTTACCCAATGGAATCTCATGGGACCAGGTGTCCATGGTGACAGAGCCTGATGGAACACAGGAGAACATTGTTACCCAATGGAATCTCATGGAACCAGGTGTCCATGATCACAGAGCCTGATGGAACACTGGAGAACATTTTTACCCAATGGAATCTCATGGAACCAGGTGTCCATGGTGACAGAGCCTGATGGAACACTGGAGAACATTGTTACCCAATGGAATCTCATGGAACCAGGTGTCCATGGTGACAGAGCCTGATGGAACACTGGAGAACATTGTTACCCAATGGAATCTCATGGAACCAGGTGTCCATGGTGGTGACTGATAGATGGAACACTGGAGAACATTGTTACCCAATGGAATCATGGAACACTGGAACCAGGTGTCCATGGTGACATGGAACCAGGTGTCCTGGTGGATGGAACACTGGAGAACATTGTTACCCAATGGAATCTCATGGAACCAGGTGTCCATGGTGGGCCTGATGGAACACTGGAGAACATTGTTACCCAATGGAATCTCATGGAACCAGGTGTCCATGGTGACAGAGCCTGATGGAACACTGGAGAAAATTGTTACCTAATGGAATCTCATGGAACCAGGTGTCCATGGTGACAGAGCCTGATGGAACACTGGAGAACATTGTTACCCAATGGAATCTCATGGAACCAGGTGTCCATGGTGACAGAACTGGGCCTGATGGAACACTGGAGAACATTGTTACCCAATGGAATCTCATGGAACCAGGTGTCCATGGTGACAGAGCCTGATGGAACACTGGAGAACATTGTTACCCAATGGAATCTCATGGAACCAGGTGTCCATGGTGACAGAACAGCCTGATGGAACACTGGAGAAGGTTGTTACCCAATGGAATCTCATGGAACCAGGTGTCCATGGTGACAAGATGGAACACTGATGGAGAACATTGTTACCTAATGGAATCTCATGGAACCAGGTGTCCATGGTGACAGATGGAACACTGGAGAACATTGTTACCCAATGGAATCTCATGGAAACCAGGTGTCCATGGTGAAAGATGGAACACTGGAGAAGATTGTTACCCAATGGAATCTCATGGAACCAGGTGTCCATGACAGTGTCCTGATGGAACACTGAGAGAACATTTACCCAATGGAATCTCATGGAACCAGGTGTCCATGGTGACAGAGCCTGATGGAACATAGTAGAATATTTTTAGTCCATGGAATCTCAAGGGACCAGATGTTCTTTGTGGGCCTGATGGAACACTGGAGAACATTGTTACCCAGTGGAGTCTCAGAGGACCAGGTGTCCATTGTGACATTGCCTGATGGAACACAGGAGAACATTGTTACCCAATGGAATCTCAAGGATCCAGGTGCCCATGATCACAGAGCCATGCAACACTGGAGAACTTTTCTACCTAATTGAATCTCATGGAACTAGGAGTCCTTGGTGACAGAGTAATGGAACACTGGAGAATATTTTCACCCAATGGCGTGTAATGGAACCAGATGTCCATATTGGGCTTGATGGAACACTGGAGAACATTGTTACTCAATGGAGTCTCATGGAACCAGGTGTCCGTTGTGGGCCTGATGGAACACTCTGCAACACTGTTACTCAACTGACTCTCATGGAATCAGGTGACCATGGTGACAGAGCCTGAAGGAACTTTGGAAAAAATTTTTTGCTAATGGAATCCCATTGACCCAGGTGTCCATGGTGAGAGTGCTGGACCTGATGGAACACTGGAGACCATTGTTACCGCATGGAATCGCATGGAACCAGGTGTCCATGGTGACAGAACTGGGCCTAAGGGAACACTGGAGAAAGTTGTTACGCAATGGAATGTCATGGAACCAGGTGTCCATGGTGACAGAGCCATGGAACACTGGAGAAAATTGCTACCTAATGGAATCTCATGGATCCAGGTGTCCACGATTTCAGATGGAAAACTGCAGAGCATAGTCACCCAATGGAATTGCATGAAACCAGGTGTCCATGGTGAAAGATGGAACACTGGAGAAGGTTGTTACCCAATGGAATATCATGGACCAAGGTGTCCATGGTAACAGAGCCTGATGGAACATAGGAGATCATTTTTACCCCATGGAACTTGATGTCTATGGTGACTGATGGAACACTGGAGAACATTGTTGCCCCACTGAATTACATGGGACCAGGTGTCCATGGTGACTGAGCCTGATGGAACACAGGAGAACATTGTTATCCAATGGAATCTCATGGATCCAGGTGCCCATGATCACAGAGCCATGGAACTCTGGAGAACATTTTTACCCAATGGAAACTCATGGAACTACCTGTCCTTGGTGACAGAGCCATGGAACACTGGAGAACGTTGTTACCCAATGGAGTCTCATGGAACTAGATTTCCATGGTGGGCCTGACGGAACACTGGAGAATATTGTTATGTAATGGAATCTCATGGAACCAGCTGTCCATGGTGACTGATGGAACACTGGAGAACATTGTAACCAATGGAATCTCATGGGACCAGATGTCCTTGGTGACTGATGGAATACTGGACAACATTATTTCCCAATGGAATGTCATAGGACCAGGTGTCCATGGTGACAGAGCCTCATGGAATACTGGAGAAAATTGTTACCTAATGGAATCTCATGGATCCAGGTGTCCATGGTGACAGATGTTATACTGCAGAACCTTGTTACTACATGGAATCACATGGAAGCAGAAATCCATGGTTGGCCCGATGGAAAACATGAGAACATTGTTACCCAATGGAGTCTCAGAGGACCACGGATTCCATAGTGACACAGCCTGGTGGAACACGGGAGAACATTGTTACCCCATGGAATCGCATGGAACCAGGTGTCCATGGTGACAGAACTGGGCCTAAGGGAACACTGGAGAAAGTTGTTACGCAATGGAATGTCATGGAACCAGGTGTCCATGGTGACAGAGCCATGGAACACTGGGGAAAATTGTTACCTAATGGAATCTCATGGATCCAGGTGTCCATGGTTACAGATGGAACACTGTAGAACATTGTCACCCAATGGAATTGCATAAAACCAGGTGACCATGGTTAAAGATGGAACACTGGAGAAGATTGTTACCCAATGGAATATCATGGAACAAGGTGTCCATGGTAACAGAGCCTGATGGAACATAGGAGAACATTTTTACCCCATGGAATCTCATGGAACTTGATGTCTATGGTGACTGATGGAACACTGGAGAACATTGTTGCCCCACTGAATTACATGGGACCAGGTGTCCATGGTGACTGAGCCTGATGGAACACAGCAGAACATTGTTACCCAATGGAATCTCATGGATCCTGGTGTCCATGGTGACAGAGCCATGGAACACTGGAGAACGTTGTTACCCAATGGAGTCTCATGGATCTAGATTTCCATGGTGGGCCTGATGGAACACTGGAAAACATTGTTATGTAATGGAATCTCATGGAACCAGCTGTCCATGTTGACTGATGGAACACTGGAGAACATTGTAACCAATGGAATCTCATGGAACCAGGTATCCATGGTGACTGATGGAACACTGGATAACATTATTTCCCCATGGAATGTCATAGGACCAGGTGTCCATGGTGACAGAGCCTCATGGAATACTGGAGAAAATTTGTTACCAAATGGAATCTAATAGATCCAGGTGTCCATGGTTACAGATGGAACACTGTAGAACATTGTCACCCAATGGAATTGCATAAAACCAGGTGACCATGGTTAAAGATGGAACACTGGAGAAGATTGTTACCCAATGGAATATCATGGAACAAGGTGTCCATGGTAACAGAGCCTGATGGAACATAGGAGATCATTTTTACCCCATGGAACTTGATGTCTATGGTGACTGATGGAACACTGGAGAACATTGTTGCCCCACTGAATCTCACTACTCCAGCATAACCCTTGAAGAACGGACAGACGAGTCTTCAACTAATTATAGTAGAAAAGAAGGGTCTTTATTGCAGCCCTGGTCACATGTGAACTAGTTTCCAAAGACACGTGCAAGGAGTTGCAGACTCCTGCTCTCTATTTCTACAGAAAAAGTTTTACATTATGTTCCTAAGGACCAATAATACATAGTTATTACCTTCTTGCTTCACATTTTTATCAGCTGAATATCTATTACAGCTGCGCAATTGTACTGCCTTAACTGGGTCGGTAGGATTTTGAAATGAGGGAGTGGTTGTATGGGAGGAAGAAAGCCGTCTTCCTCTTGGTGAACTCTTCTCCCATGGCCAGTTGGCAAGACCTTTTGACCTGCTGGCCATGGTCCAAGCCTCTCCTAACTGTTCAATTGTTCTTAAGGAAAGGTATTTCTATGGTGTCTGCTTCTTCACAATTGCTTCCTCTATCCCCGTCACTCCTAGCTTTATGTTCCTAATATATTTGGTACTCTTTAACTAAGGTACATGATTGCTGCTAGCTGTATTACTAACTTAGCTTCTTACCTCATTTTAAAATCTTAACTAAAATATGCAATCTTCTACTATCCCAATTCTATTCCCAGCTGGACCCTCGACTCATATGCACTTTTATATTATCCTAATTACATTTTCAGCTAACCCCTTGACTCACCTCAGGCACATCCCCGACTCCCTCTCTCCCAGCAGCTCAGAGCTGCATTGCACAGCACTTGCTGTGTGCCAGAGAGCACAAAGCAGGCTGGCCTGGTGGGCCTGAATATTTCTGCCCAACACTCTGCATCTCACACCTTTGCTCTGGCTCAGTGCAGAACTGCAGGATTGCAGGTGCTTCCTCCCAGAGCTGCGTGAGGCGCTGGCTCCTGCAGATGTGCCCTGCCAAGCTGTCCCTGCCTCACGCTGGCCTCGCTTCCCCTGGCAGAAGTGCCGGGCCTGGAGGAGGCTGCCCTGTGCTCCAGCCTGCCGAGCAGCCCGGCTCCCTGCCCCGGTGCCCAGAGCGCTGCACACACTGCTGACCTTTGCCAGGAGTTGCAGGGCAGCCGGCAGAAGAGGAGGAATCCTCAGCCAGCCCAGCGGCCCTCGGCTGCCCTTGGCCTTTCTCTGCTCCTGGGCACACTGCAGACGGCCAATGCCTCCAGGCTGGGCTGTGCCCAGCACGGCTGCGCTTCCCCTCGGGAGCAGCCAGCTGCCCCCTGGGCTCTGAGAGCGGAGGATTCGCCCGCTCCCAGCAAGAGGCACCCAGGGCCCGGCTGCTGCCTCTTGCAGCTCCAAGGGCCTCCTTCCAGCCGGCCTCTGCCGGGGCTCAGGCTGCTCCGGCCTCTGCCGGGGCTCTGCTGGGGCTCCAGCCCGGCCAAGGCCGGGCCCGCTCTCACCTCACAGGCGCTGACAGCTCTGCACCACAGGAGACCTTCCCGAGCACCCTCTCTGATCTTTCTGCTTTCTCACTTGAGCAAGGCTCTCCTCCAGCCAAAGACATTGCACCATGGGGTACAAATCCAAGTGGCAGGAGCCCAAATGCTCTCCAGTCACAGCTGAAGGCCTGCATCTGCACAAGATGTTTGGGCTGCCTCATTCTTCCTTTGGTTTTGTCTTCAAATGCCACTGCCCTTTCTGCCTCAATTAGAAGTACCCAAGCTGGCCAAAAACAGACCAGTGGGCCATATTCCAAAGGCAGTGTGGTCTGGAGAGGATGAATGAAGAAGATCCTTCCCCACTTTCACACCATGCCAAAGACACCGTGTCACTTTCCACCTTTAAGAAACAACAGACAATTCAGAAGGAATTCTCAAGCTTATTTGCAGAGTGAGAAGGAAGGGAATCTTCAAGGTGAGTTGTGGTTTCAGAAACTTTATTCATTTCCAATCCTACTCTGCAGTCCTATTAGACAAAAGACAATCCTACTCTAACCCTAACCATAACCCTAATCCTAATGCTAATGCTAATCTAATGCTAATGCTAATGCTAATCCTAATCCTAATCCTAATCCTAATCCTAATCCTAATCCTAATCCTAATCCTAATCCTAGTCCTAACCTACAATCCTACTCTAAACTGGTTGAGGAATAAATGGTCCATATGTGATTGTCACGTTCTTGTCTCCTTCCTCTTCTTTGCTGAAACAATCAGTGGCACCAGGCTGGATGCAGGCTCAGCAAATGTTACAAATGGATGCTGCCCAAAGGAAAAAAAAAAAACAAATCAACAAAAAACAATGAACCATGACTTTCCAAGCTCAGTGCTTCACAGGATTCCTCTGGCTCCTAGAAGGATGCAAGAAGAGGACCAGTGGGACCATCTACACCTCCATCTTTATGTGCAGGACTTTGCCATCACAGGCAAACCTGGCCCAGAATCCCACTCATCCATTTATCCAGGTGTCTTCATCTTGCTGAGATTTTTGCCCTGCCAGTGCTCTAGAAATGGTGCTTCTTTTCAGGAAACTCCAAAGCCTCACATTGGTCCCTCTCTTTGAAAGACAGGCACTGTGCTGATTCCCACAGGGAGACAGAGCAGTGTCTACCTTTCCATGCCCTGCCCCTCCTGTGCTGGATGGCACCTTCCTTCCCAGCAGGGCCAGCCCAGTGGCACTGGGTCCTGCAGTTCCCTCTCTGCCACACAACCTGGCAGTAACCCTGGCGCAGTTCCCGTCTGCTTGAGGGTGCCAGGCAGCAGATGGGGCTGGGACAAGTCCCTCCCAGCTGTCCCTGTTTGCATGGCAGAAACCTCTAAGGGTGGGCTGGGGGGCACAAACCAGGGCCCCTCCGAGGCTCACAGTGAGCCCCCCACAGCCCCTCCTGCCCACAGCCAAATCTCTGACTGCTCAGCTGGGACTGGCTTCCTTGGGTTCCTCCACCACCATTTCATGTCTCTGTACCCTGCATTGCTCTGCTTCAATTCTTTTGCCATTAGATAAAACTGAACACTCCACCAAATTACAAAAGAGGGTGACAGAAACAGTCAGAGGACAGAGCACCTCTCCTCTCAGGAAATGCGGAGAGAGGTGGAGTTATTCAGTTTTGTGAAGAACAGGCCCCAGGGAGACTTGATTGCCACTTTCCAAGACTTCAGAGTGGCTTTGAAGAAAGTGGGGACATCTTTTTAACAGGGCCAGTTACAATAGGATATGGACAAATATTTTTAAACACAAAGGGGATCTAATCAGAGTAGGTCTAAGGAAGAACTTGGGAGCATGGTGCAACCCTGGCACAGCTTGCCCCAAGAGCTTGTAGGTGCCCCATCCCTGCAACCATTCCAGGTCAGGTGGGAAAGGGCTCTGAGCAACCTGATCTCTTGAAAGATGTCCCTGCTCATTGCAGGACACTTGCACCACAGGACCCTTACAGAGCCCTGCCAGCCCAGCCCAGTCTAGGATTCCTCACCATTTTCATTTGAAGAGCAGCAAGAGTGGAGGTGAGGAGGAAGGGGCTCATCTGATGCCTTGGACTTGAGTGGAGGAGGAGCCCATCCCTCAGACCCTGTTTCACCTGCAGCCCCTTCACATTTTACCTGCAGGAGCTCCTTGGCAGACCAGCGCTGCTCCTCGTCTCTCTGCAGGCAGCAGCTCAGGAAGTCACGCAGGCAAGGCGAGAATCGGTTGGGCTGCTGCAGCTGTGGGGTCCCTACTGTGGCTATCAGGTGTTTAGCCTGCAGAAAAAGGAGACACCAGGCTCCACCTGCTGCTTTCACATCTCTAAGGGCTCTCCCAGATCCCTTTGTTTAACCTCTGTTCTTCAGTGGCAGTTTCTGCCCTGGCAGAGACCCAGAGATGATTTTCCTTTACCAACCAAAAACCCAAACTCCGATGCAGCCACAGCTTTTCCACCATCCCGCAGATCTTGCCTTGGCAGCAGATTTCATTGACTGACCTAGTTAGTGGGAACTACATCAGCAAAAGCACATTTCCTTCCCTGAGGATTCACACCAGCTTGAGAGGCTTTTTGGAAGAGGGACTTTGCTATACAAACTAATTTCAAGGGTTAGAGTACATGAAAGGCATCTCTGCAGTGCTTGTTGGTCCTTTAAGCACAGCTGCCTGTGCCTTTAGAACACAACTCATCAAACTAATTTTTGTGCTGTTTTTGAAAACAATGGGAATTGGAAAAAAGAAAGGAAATCCATCAGTTAATGCCCAGGTAGGGAAACAAACATTTACAATTTCATCTTCAACACAGACACATTAAGATGCCTGCACAAATGGATTGGGATGAAAATGCCTGCTTGGACACACAGGAGCCACCTGCAGCTCTGTCTCTCAGCAGTCTGAAAATTTCAGCTTCCCATTTTTGCAGCAAAAAAAAAAATTGTCATGGTCAGAAGAAGGTGAATGCCATCAGAACATGGTCACCCTCTGCTCATTTGGCTACTCAAGTCAATGCATTAATGGTAGGCCCATCCCAGAAAGTGCCAGGAATCAACTGGGAGGTTTTTAAAGGCTCTCCACATCACCAGGCTCTGGCTTGGTGACGTGGAGAATGTGCCTTGGGCTAGGAGAGAAACAGGGTCACTGAGTGTTTCAGCAGCACTGCACAAGAAGCAGAAGAGACTCTGTGGGCCTTTACTCATGCCCAGGTTTCTGGCATGTTTCCCAGTGAGAAGAAACTGCACATTTCTAAAAGGGTTAGGTTCCTCTAAAGACCACAGTTTTAGAAACTTTCTTGGGTTTGGGTTTCCCTCCTTCATTTCTGGAAAGATAACAGCAGTTCTAAGATGCATTTTTTCCTGTTATTAAGGCCATCTACACAGACAAAAGAACTGGAACCTCTAACCCAAAGGAAAGTGTTGCCTGAGAATAGAGTTTGTTTGGGGTTACTTTAACGTTTGTAAGGCTTGAGTTCCCCCACTGATGCAACCAAATCTACAGCAGATGCTGATGTGTTGCAGGGACATTTTAGGAGGGGACCTTGGTGGAAGTAGTTCCAGCAGATGGCAATGGGATTTTGTCCAATGGCATGCAGGACATGGAACAGGTGAGAAAGACAGTGGGATCAGTGAGTATTTGCTCCTTACCGTGCCATGATGCTCCAGTAAGGAGGTTCTTGTTCTCTCATTTCAATGCCCACAATTCCCAAAGACCATATGTCCACTTTGGGGCCATATGGTTGACCTGTCACCACTTCAGGCGCCATCCACCAAAGAGTCCCATTTCGAGCACCGTCTGCTCTGCTCAGGGGTGAGCTGAGAAAGAGAGGCCAAAATCAGCTGAGGAGAAAGCAAAATACTGTTTTTATTTGAATTCTGTGCAATTAGGAAACCAAGCAAAAGAATTCCCCAGTAGAAGTTTGAAAATGTGCTCTTGAATCTCCTGGCATTGGTAACTTTAAAAATCCCCCATTTTTTTTACACTGCCTCCAGTAGTGGCTTTTGTTCTTTGGAAACTTTGGACTTGTGTAACCCTCCCTCTGGAATATGACACACAGAGCAAGGCCACTCTTGACTGCTTGTTCCTTGTCCTACCTCTGTGCACCGTTGCAACTGTGCCTTCAGCTCACAGCAGGGGATCCCTGCACTGCCACCAGCACCATTTTTTGGGGAGCCTGCAGTCACTCCAAGCAGCCCCCACACCCACATCCCTGGAATGCTGCACCTGACCAAGAATATACTGACCCAGCTTGACAGAGCCGTCGGTTTTGAGGAGGATGTTGTCACTCTTTACATCTCGATGGATCACATTGTTTGAATGAAGAAAATGCAGTTTTGCAGGCACTGAGAGAGAAAACAGAAACAGGAGGGAAAAAAATGAGTGATGTGATTTCATCACACAAGAAAGAAACATCCAAAAGATTCCCTCTCCAGGGGAATGGGGAGTAATGGCAGAACAGTAATGGCCACTGGGAGGAAGAGCTTGCTGCTCCAACACTTGCAGAGCAGGACCTTTCTGAGGAAAGGCACATCAGCTTTTGAAAGAGCAACAGCACCTGCTCTTGTAGGCTGTCCCCTGCAAAGCAGCCAGGATGACTCCTGCTGCAGTGCATGTGCTCTCAAGCAAAGAGCATTTTGGCTGCACTCCTATCCTTTTTAGCTGAGGACTGAGAGAAATGAGTCAGTCTCTCTTTTTTCTTTGAAATTAGTCTTTTTTCTTTGACTGTTTGTTTCTAATCCTGCCACCAGCACCTTTGCTTTTTACAGGAAAGGAATGCAGTGAAGACAGACTCCAGGCAAATATTTAGAGAGGCAAGGTGGAGAACAGCAAATACAAATACAAGAGACAGAGTGAGAATTCAACAGCAGGAGAGAAGAGTACTGGCACTGAGTACAGTGAGGGCAATCCACTGTTTGGCAGGCCTTTCACTTGAGATGCTTTTACTTGCCCATAGAATAGCAGCCACACAGAAACAAGCATTGGCACATGAAACCTCTCCTGTTCTGAGCCCCTGTTTCCCAGACAATCCTGCCCAAGCCCCTTGGAAACACAGATGGGATTGCTGACCTGAGACTGATGGCTGCCATCTCATCTTCACACAGGTGAGTTCCCACTGATGACATCGCTCAAAGTACCTCCATCCATGTACTCTAGAACCAGTAGGAGTTCCTAGCCCAGAAGGTAGCTGAAAGAAGAAGGAAACAAGGGTGTGGATATGAACATGCATGGCTATGGTTGATTTTTTTGCTTCCAGGTTTCTTATTTCCAGATGCCTTTGTGACAAGGACAGAATCAAAGGAATAGATATTCCCTCTTGGCTGTGCATTGTTTGCAATCTGTGCAGTCTCAAGGAGAAAGGCACAGCTGTGAAAAAGGAGATGTCTTAGATGGGCAGCAAATGAAAAGTGCAGTTTAGAAACAGCCCAGATAAAAAACCTTTCAGGCATGGTATTTCTGGAAAAAAGCACCTAGTTTTCCTGGCATGCATAGCAATGGCAAAGAGGGGCAACAATCCAAGGAAATCCACTTTAGGATGGTTCATCATTTGAAAGAAACTTTAAAAAAATCAATCCCAAATAAATGTGGAGGCAGTGAACTTCTTGAGGCTATTGAGTTAGGAAGATACAGCTTATCCAGGTTTTGAATAATTTTGGAATAATTTTTAAGCTAGGTGTGCTAGGGAAGACTCATGCAGATAAGATGCACTCTCTTCTCATCCATTGGAGATGATGAAGAGAAATATGAATAAATAAAAATTAACAGCTCTACTTTCTGCAACTGACTAAAGTGGGTTTTAACCTCTCATGTTTGCTGTGTGTTTGCACATCCATGGGATAAGACCATGACCTCTCACCTGTCTAAATAATTCACAACATTGGGACTCCTACAGCTCTTCATGATCATGATTTCATTAAAGGTTAGTTCCTTCCTCCTCCGTCCTTGAAGATTTATTTTCTTTATGGCCACCTAAAATGACATTGAAAATCAGTAACTTGAGAGGTTGGAAAACGAGACCACAAGGCAAATGGAGTGAGTGATTTTGCAATGACACAGCTGAGCTGTGCCAAACTGCCTTGTGATTAGGCACTGCAGAATTAGGAACTGACATTCCAACAGCCCATTTCTCTGCTCCCTTGGGAGCCAGTTACAGGACATGTGGGCCACTGACATTTTGCCTTGTCCACTTGGTAACAGTGGTGTCTCAGTTATCACCCACAAACCTCTGACCACAATCTCTGCTGCTCTTTCTAGGACTCAGAAGAAGTAATCCATGCCTTAATACTCTGTGGATACATCTTGGGCTATGGGCAGGGCTTAGGGCTTTCAGGGTTGCTTTGCAGATCTCTCCCCATGTGCAGTTCCCAAGTGCAGCACTGAAAGTGGCTAAGGAACTGCCAGTAACTTTCAGATGGATTTGCTGGCAGCCAGAAATGAGAATTCAGGACTCTGAAGCTGTAGCCCCAAAGAGCAGTGAGGTGCTAAAGGCACCACCTTTGTTTTAGCAATGGAGAGTGAGTGGGCGCGTCCTTCTCTGAAAGGAGCCGCTGCCCTCCGTGCCTTCCTTCTTGCAGCTGAGGAGGACAAAGTCCCAAATGTATTTTGCAGGCTGGCACCAGTCTGTGCTTCTTGCCCCTTTTCAGCACTGCTCTGCCCAAAGCTCCAGCCACAGCTCACACCCAGGGGAAAGCCCCTCAAGATGGCAGCAGAGTTTGCAGGTGCTGTTGACATTTACCTCTCCTCCTGTGGCAGTGTCAGAGTGCTCTATAAACATCTCCAAAACTCCTAGAAACAAAACAGAAGCAGAGAAAGGAGAAGCTGTTTAGATCTTGCAGTGAAAGCCAGCCCACACACATTGGTTTTGCTGTAAATGCCTAAAACCTGCAGGATGCAGGAGGGCTCTGCCAGGAGGCAGATGATGCATTTTCCTCTCAAGTGCATGGGCACTGGGCCTGTTCCAGAAGCACTGGGGTTCAGCTGTGAAAAAAGGGAGTTTAGTCTTTCCTCTTGGGTTTCACTTTCTAAATGGTGTGGTTCCTATCCTGACCACAGAGTGTTTCCTTCTTCAAACCAGGGAAAGAATGGTTCCTGGGAACTGTTATCTCACAGCTTTGATGGGGCGTAGGTTGCTCTTTCAGGCAAGCAAGTTTCTTCTTTTTTCATTAGTGTGCCAGTATGATTTTGAGACATACAAAAAATGCCCAAAAGAAATTAACACAGAGCTGTCCCACACCTTGAGAGACAAGGACACCTTCCAGGTCCTGTTTTTTGATGCAGGCAAGACCTGGGCAGCAAGGAGTATCTCTGACAATGCCTTCTGAGCCCACTCACAAATTCTGAGCAGCATTGAGAGATGGGACAATCTATTACTGTGTGAACAATTTGCAGCTGGCCTGACTTCACGCTGGATAGAGTGGGTTTTAAAAAACACCTGGCCCATGGTTGTGCAGGATGGGACAAGTGGTTGGACCTCACCTGTCTAAATATATATTTTGGGACTGTGTATTTCATCATGAGCTTTTTCATTGGGGTTCACCATTCTCCTCAGTCCTTGAAAATGCAAGATGCTGACTTTAAAGCTAAGATCCCATTGAAAAGGAGGAGAACAAAAGGTAGCCCCAGTGCCTGGACCACTGAGCCCTTTCTGGTCAGCTGGGTGAACAACAACCACAACCAGGCAGACAGCTCTGCAGCACAGGTGGCCAGCACAGAGACTGATTTTGTACAGTCCTTTTGAAGAGTTCTCTTGACAGGAAACAAAGGCCGGGGAGATGCAATCCCAGGAGAGGAGGACATCTTGTCCACCTTTCAGCAGTTTGCCTCAGTGCCTTCCATTTGTAAACCAGAGCAGCTCAAGCTATGCCAATCCTGATGGGGCTTTCAGCATCAGGACCCTCCTGTTAATGAGCAGGCTGAGCTCAAAGATGCCTTCTCCCAGCTAAGGAAGGCTCCAGCCTCTGCAGTCCCTCCCAGCCCTCAGGGACAGGGCAGTGACCACAACAAGGCTGGGAAAGCCCAAGCATGAGCACTGACATTTGATGGGAAGAAGCCACAGCCAGCCTGAGCCCAGGACAAGCTGTTGCCCCCATTCAGGACACAACAGGACCACCTTTGTTTGAGATCAGAGCCACACAGCGTCCTGAGGTGCAGATCAGTGCCCTTTTGTCCCAACAGGTGATCATAGACACAGAATCCACTGGGCTCTGGTCTCAGCCCCACCAGATCTTATCTGAGAGCACAGCACTGGCAGCTGTTAAGGGCAAGAAGCAGATTCATTGGGTTGTGCTGCAGAATCACAAAGGGCTTGACATTTGTTTCTCCTAGAGACTGATCTGAGCAGGGCTTGGGCCAATGTCCAAAATTCTAACAGTCATGGGAAAGAAGAATTGGAATGGAAAGGTGCCATGGATCTGAGGAATATACCATGGCTGGGCTGGAGGATCTCTCCTGAGAAATGCCTGCAGTACAGTTTTATCTGCAGCCACTTGGATGTGTCTCTTGGACACATCTTGATAAGCATAAAACTAGAAGATTAAATAAAGGTTGTTATCAAAGTATCTGTTTTTCTTTGGGGGGGCACATGGCCTGTTCCTGAAGCTCTCTATTTGTCCTGTAACCTGATGTTCTTTCAAAGTAGTTCTTATTGACAAAAAGATAGCATTCTCATGAAAAAAAACTGCAAATAGTTTCTATGTAAAATAAAAACTGCAGATGTAGTAGTGGTTCTTTTCAGGAAAGTCTTGAACTCCAAAATGACATCAGAACTCACACTTTGAGAAGGGGTAGAAGGGCTCTTTCAGAAAAACAAGATTCTTTTTTTTTTCAAAAGTGGGGCAAAAACAATTTGGAGACATGCAAAAATGCTAAATTTACACAGAGCTGTCCCAAAGTTCAGAGACAAGGAGATTCTTCCAGGTTTTGTTCCTGATGACTGGCAAGACCTCAGCAGCATGGAAGTGTCTCTGAAATAAAATTTTGAGCAGTTCACAAATTCTGAGCAGCGTTGAGAGATGGGACAGATCTATCCCCAGTGTGTGATCATCTTTGCAGCTGGCCTGACTTCACACTGGATAGACATTCCACCAGAAAAACACCTGGCCCATGGTTAAGCCAAGAAGTAACTGTGCTTGGACTCACCAGGAGCTGCCAATATATTCCAGCTCCTGGTATCTCATCAATGGATTTTCAATGGGGTTCACCATTCTCCTGAGGGAAACAAAAGGCAAGATGCTGGCTTTAAAGTGGAGATGGCTGGCATAGAGACTGATTTTGTACAGTCCTAGGAAGAGTTCTCTTGACAGGAAAGAAAGCATAGGGAGATGCATTTCCAGGAGAGAAGGACATCTTCCCCCCCTTTCAGCAGTTTGCCAAAAGAATGCCTTTCCATTTGTAAACCAGAGCAGCTGATGCTAGAGCCAATGCCAACGGGCCTTTCAGCATTAGGACCCTGACCTGTTTTTGAGCAGGCTGAGCTCATAGATGCCCCTCTCCCAGCTAAGGAAGGCTCCAGCCTCTGCAGCCCCACCAGCCCTCAGGGGCAGGGCAGCTAGCACAACAAGGCTGGCAAAGCCCAAGCATGAGCCCTGGCAAGCAGTGGCAAGAAGCCACAGCCAGCCTGAGCCCCTTACAAGCTGTTGCCCCCATTGAGGACACAACAGGATGGGCTTTGAGATCAGCCACACTGACTTGTGGATCAGTGCCCTTTTTGTCCCAACAGGTGATGGTAGACACAGAATGCCCTGGGCTCTGCTCTCAGCCCCACCAGGTCTTATCTGATGAGAGCACAGCACTGGCAGCTGTTATGGGCAAGAAGCCGATTCATTGGCTTGTGCTGCAGAATCACCTAGGACTTGATGTGTTTTCCTAGAGACTGATCTGAGCAGGGCTTGGGCCAATGGCTAGGATTCTAACAGTCATGGCAAAGAGGGGAATCAGGTATGGAAAAGTGCCATGGATCTGAGGATTATACCATGGCTGGGCTGGAGGCTCTCTCCTGAGAAATGCCTGCAGTAAAGTTTTATCTGATCGTGCCACTTGCATGTGTCTCTTGGACACACCTTGATAAGCATACAACTAGAAGATTAAATACAAGTGGTTATAAAAGTATCTGTTTCTTCTTTGGGGCACATGGAAAACACCTCAATGCTCTCTAGTTGTCCTGTAACCTGACTTTCTTTCAAAGTAGTTCTTATTGACAAAAAGATAGCATTCTCATGAAAAGAAACTGCAGATGTAGTAATGGTAACAGTAACAGTCCTAAAAATGACATCAGCAAGACATGTGAGGCAGAAGGGCTCTTTCAGGATGGAGAAAAACAAACTCCACCAAAAATACCCCACAAACCAACAACAACAACAACAAAAAAGCAAAACGAAAACCGAAATCAAACCCCCAAAAAACAAAACCAAAACCAAACCAAAAAAGCCCGATAAAAAATGGCCAACCAAAAAGACAAAACTCCAAAGCCAGTCCATTTCACCCAGAGTGCTCTCTCGCTGCTTCGGAGCACAGCACTTCCTCTGGGGAGTCCTAAATGGCCCTGTGACACCAAACTCAGGAGGAGCATTTGGTCCAGCTCTGCTGACACCTGCACACAACACACTGTCCCTCAGACAAGAAACAGCCCAGACGTACCCAGCATCTCCAGGTACTTCTCCGCAGTGTCCTGGTTTGCAGCAGCCATGCTGCTGTCAGCACTGGAGATGAACAAACTGCCTGAGCTCGAGTTCCCAGGTTCGACAATAGAGGTTCCTTGAGGCAATGCTGCTGCGGCAGCAGCTTTAGTGCCAGAGTCCGTGTAGGTGTGCTCAACCTGGAGCACTTCTGGTGGGCACTGTTGCTGTGGCTCATGCCAGCCTTGGGGCTGTTCATTGCCAGACATTGGCTGGAAGTCTTTGCAGGCTGCCCGGTGAGATGTCAACACTTGCGCCTCAAGTCTGGAGAAGAAAGCAGTCAGAGACTCCAGCTTGTCCCTGTCAGCCAGGAGTCATCGACTGTGAGGAAAGGAAAGAACAATCCATTTGGATGACTGCTGGCCAAAAGGCCAAAGGACAAGTTTCACTGTCCAGGGCAGCAGTTGAGATTCAGCACACCAGGAAATGTCCTTCAGAGTGACTGTGATACACACTAGAGCAGGATGGCACTCAGAGGCATCACCCCAGCTGCCCCTGCTGCTCTGCACTGGAAAGGCAAGAAGGGCAGAAACCAGCAGTTTGGTGACTGCAGTGACTGCATCCCTCTCTCACTCACTTGCTTTTCTAGAGCCTGAGGGAGGCAGATAGCTTTCTCTCGGATGATTTTCATTTTTTTCCTCAAGCCTCTCCTCCAATGCCTTGATCCTAGTGTCAGTTTTCTGCAGCTCTGCCTGCAGGTATTCCTTGATGTTCTGTAAACAAACAGGGGAGGAGGACTCTGTTTCATGAGTGGACTGGCTACCACTCTTTTCACTCACCTGGTTTTGTTGATCGCCCCTCTGCTGATGGAGATTGTCCTCTTGAATTCTTCCCATCTCTTCCTTGTTTTTCCTCCTCACTGCCATGATGGCACTCTGAGCTCGGGCAGCTCTGCTTGTGGCTCTGCCTTGATCTTCTGGACACACAAATGCAGAGCAAGTGACTGGGAGCTGCCATCAGGCTCAGCTTTTTCTTCTTGCAGCCTCAAAATCACATTGATTCAGCCACTTCTTTTTCTGCTTCCATACCCACATCTGCTTCCTGTGTAACCCTCCTGTCCAGGGCTGATCTCTGCAGATTCCAAGGCTCTGTGCTTCCAGTGCCTGTTGGACTTCCTGGCCTCCTCAGTCCCAGGAGCTCTGGTTGATGCCCCTCTTCCTGCCCATCCCTCTGTCCCCTGGCCAGTCAGGCTTACCTGGCCATTCTCCTGTGGCTCTTCCACCTGCTGCCTGAGCTGCTCTTCCTGCTCTCGGGCTGGCAACAGCTCTCCCTGAGTCTGGCATGGCATCTCTGATGAAGCAGTCTGCTCCTGCTTTTTTTCTCTAGAAGCACCTGAACAGAAAGAAAGAGAACAGGGGTTTCAACTTCCCATACAAGCTTTGTGAGCCAAGACTCAAAGACTGCTGGGCTCACACATTCCCAAAGCACTGAGCTGCTGCTCTGCTGGATCATTCTCTGCCCGTAGGGAGGCACAGATTCCAGAGTGACCCTGGCACTATAGTCAGGGGCCATCTGGGACTGAAGCTCCAACAGCCTCTCAGGCAGCTGACAGGAAGTGTGGCATTTCTCAAGGGTCTGCTGAGGGACTCCCTCTGCTTCTGCCATGTCCTGTTTGTCTTTCAACAGTGACTGACACCCCGCTGGGTCCCAGGGCTCCATCCTGGCTCTGCAGGTGGCTTCCTGGGTGAGCTCACTCCTTGTGAGAGACACTTCTGGAGGAGTTCTATTCAGGCCTGCACCAGCATTTCCTGCCTTCCTGACATCTATATTCCTCAAAGAAACCCTGCTCATTCAGGAGATAAGGATGCGGGCAAAGATCCTCTGATGGTCATCACAGAAACTCAATGGCCACCTCAGATGATGGAGGAGGACCAAGGTGTTTCCTGTCCTTCTTTTTTGCCACCTGAGAATTCTGACCAGCATTTTGAAACAGACTCTCCCCAGCCCCCATTAATGAATTTAACTTTGCAGTCCTCCTGGAGATGCAACACAAGACAGCAGTCAAGGACTTGCAGATTCACCCCCACTCCAGGCTGCAAGGACCATGCCAAAGCTGCAGACCAAAACATGCATCATCAGAAACTGGCCGCTTTGGCTTTTGGCCTCACAAGAATTAACTGAGACAACAACTCCGCACTTTGTTTCTTTGGCCACGCTGGGACAAGAATGGCCCCCCAGCAGCTGCATGGACCAACAATCCTCCCCTTGCAGCTTCTCAAAAGCCAAAAAGACAGCTGGCCCAAGGGAGACTGTACAAGTGAAGAACTAGGAAAGGAAATGCAGACCATTTTCACAAGTCAAAACACACCTTTCCAAAAAGGGAAAACAAAGAAACCAAGGCCTGGCACCTCCAGCACTACCTCCTTTGCCCTTGGCCATAGCACTGCAGGAGCCAAGACACAAGGAGCTTCCCTGAGCCAAGCAGCCAGATGCGCTCCCAGAGGCACCAGCCCTTTGCTGCCTCAACGTGACAGCTCAAAGGCCAAGCTCTGTGGTGGCTGCCTGGAGGAAATCCCCCAGCTCCTGGCAGGACTCCAGCACCCAGCATCCTCAGCCTGACACAGCCAAGTGCTGGCTGCTCCAAAACTTGCAGCTCTGCCTTGCACTAAAGACAGCAGCACCCACAACTGGCACTTACTGCTCCAGAAAATCCACTGCTCTGGTGTGAGCAATGATGGAGGCTGGCGGTCATCCACCTCAGTTTGCCCCTCCCTGGTTTCTTCTCCAGGGGCAGCGGGAGTCAGGGGAGAGACGGCTCTTGGTTCTGTCATCTGTGGCAAGAGAGGAGCATGAGGGACAGGCCATTTCCTATCATGTAGAACCCCATTTCTTTTCAGATCTACCACCACATCTTCAAGGAAAAATCATAACATTTCATAGCAACAGAGAGGGTTCTAAGTCACAGGCACCAAATTCAAATGGGCAATTCAACAGCACTCTAGATGGATATGAAGTTGATTTTCCTCCTGGCTGCTATCAGCAAGCAAGGTTGTCTTGGCAAAAAACAGAGCTTTTACTGCTTGGAACCACTGAAATGGAACACTAGGAAAGCAACAGCAATGCCTTTGCAACTGCTGCTGCAGATGTGGAAAAGTAAAACTGGATCACAATCGCCCATCTGGGCTGGAAAAGGGCATGAAACCTTGTGCAGAAGCATCTTTGCTTGCTGGAAAAAAGAGGAAAATGAACAGGCCTTCTCTTCCTAACAAAACACCGAGCCAACAAACCACAAGATGGAAGTGTCACCCACTCCAGTGTCTAAAGCCCTTGGATGCCGTGAGGGGATGTTTGGCGTGAAACAGCCCTTGTGCTGAGCACTGTCCTGCAGGGATTGATGGAAGTGGGCCTGAAGGTACCTCAAAAGCCTGCCATTGTCCAGGCTAAAGCTCCCTCAGCACCTCCTCACTGGCCTTGTGCTGCACCCCTTGCCCAGCTCCCCTGTCCTTCTGTGCACACGCTGCAGCCCCTCCATGACTTTCTGCTTCCCAGGGGCCCACAAGTGCACACAGCACTCCAGCTGTGGCTGCAGCGCTGCCCAGCACGGGGCCACGCTCACTGCCCTGCTCCTGCTGCCCCACTGCTGCTGACACTGGCCACCATGCCCTTGGCCTTCTTGGCCACCTGGGCCACGCTGCTGCCTCATCTTCAGCTGCTCAAGGCCGCCAGCCCTGCATCCTTTTGGCCCAGGGCAGCAGCTCCCCAGCCACAAAGGTGCCCATTTCACTTCAGATACAACAGGCATCATTGCAGATGGCCTTCCTGCTTTCTGAGCAACACAAGACAGCAGTCAAGGACTTGCAGCTTGTCCCCCACTCCAGGCTGCAAGGACCATGCCAAAGCTGCAGACTGCACCAAAAGATGCATCAACAGAAACTGGCCGCTTTGGCTTTTGGCCTCACAAGAAGGCTTTGACATCCAACTCCTCTTGTTTTGTTTCTTTGGCAACAGCAAGGGACAAGAAATCTCCCCCCCCAGCTGCATGGACCACACAATCCTCCCCTTGCAGCTTCTCAAAAGCCAAAAGACAGCTGGCCCAAGGGAGACTGTACAAGTGAAGAACTACTCAAGGAAAATGCAGACCATTTTCAGTCAAACACACCTTTCCAAAAAAGGGAAAAAAAAAAACCAAGGCCTGGCACCTCCAGCACTACCTCCTTTGCCCTTGGCCATAGCACTGCAGGAGCCAAGACACAGAGCTTCCCTGAGCCAAGCAGCCAGATGCGCTCCCAGATGCACCAGCCCTTTGCTGCCTCAACGTGACAGCTCAAAGGCCAAGCTCTGTGGTGGCTGCCTGGAGGAAATCCCCAGCTCCTGGCAGGACTCCAGCACCCAGCATCCTCAGCCTGACACAGCAAAGTGCTGGCTGCTCCAAAACTTGCAGCTCTGCCTTGCACTAAAGACAGCAGCACCCACAACTGGCACTTTACTGCTCCAGAAAATCCAGGCTCTGGTGTGAGCAATGATGGAGGCTGGCGGTCATCCACCTCAGTTTGCCCCTCCCTGGTTTCTTCTCCAGGGGCAGCAGGGGAGTCAGGGGAGAGACGGCTCTTGGTTCTGTCATCTGTGAGAAGAGAGGAGCATGAGGGACAGGCCATTTCCTATCATGTAGAACCCCATTTCTTTTCAGATCTACCACATCTTCTTCAAGGAAAAATCATAACATTTCATAGCAACAGACCGGTTCTAAGTCACAGGCACCAAATTCAAATGGGCAATTCAACAGCACTCTAGATGGATATGAAGTTGATTTTCCTCCCTGGCTGCTATCAGCAAGCAAGGTTGTCTTGGCAAAACAGAGCTTTTACTGCTTGAAAGCACTGAAATGCAAAACTAGGAAAGCAACAGCAATGCCTTTGCAACTGCTGCTGCAGATGTGGAAAAGTAAAACTGGATCACAATCGCCCATCTGGGCTGGAAAAGGGCATGAAACCTTGTGCAGAAGCATCTTTGCTTGCTGGAAAAAGAGGAAAATGAACAGGCCTTCTCTTCCTAACAAAACACCGAGCCAACAAACCACAAGATGGAAGCGTCACCCACTCCAGTGTTCTAAAGCCCTTGGATGCAGTGAGGGGATGTTTGGCATGAAACAGCCCTTGTGCTGAGCACTGTCCTGCAGGGGGATTGATGGAAGTGGGCCTGAAGGTCCCTCAAAAGCCTCCCATTGTCCAGGCTAAAGCTCCCTCAGCACCTCCTCACTGGCCTTGTGCTGCACCCCTTGCCCAGCTCCCTGTCCTTCTGTGCACACGCTGCAGCCCCTCCATGACTTTCTGCTTCCCAGGGGCCCACAAGTGCACACAGCACTCCAGCTGTGGCTGCAGCACTGCCCAGCACAGGGCCACGCTCACTGCCCTGCTCCTGCTGCCCCACTGCTGCTGACACAGGCCACCATGCCCTTGGCCTTCTTGGCCACCTGGCCCACGCTGTTGCTGCCTCATCTTCAGCTGCTCAAGGCCGCCAGCCCTGCATCCTTTTGGCCCACGCAAGCTCCCCAGCCTCAAAGTTGCCCATTTCACTTCAGATATTTCCAGGCACCATTTGAAGATGCCCTTCCTTTTCTACCACCTCCTTTTTCTAAAGTAGATATCATAAAGTTTGATAGGGATAGTTTTCCAAGTCTCACTTTGACTAAATTAAAATGATCTAATTTAAATGTACAGGAAATTGCTCTTTTTTAAATTTTCTCTATCTGCTGCCAGGAAGCATCGTTCTCTTTGCAAAAAAGGTTTTAGTTCTTCAAACTTTTTGATGGAATTTTAACAATATCTATGTATGCCTTTGTTATTTTTCTTGCATTCATGAAAATGGATTTTCTTTTGGCCTTTCTTGCTGGCCCCCTACAGTCTACTGCTACTGGCCAAGCTCACATCTTCCTCTACAATTCTTGAACACCAGGAACATGAAATGTTCCTTTCTCACTCACCTCAGGATCTTCAGCACTGCTGAATACACACTTCAGGTGACCTGTAGTGGGAAGGAAAATGAACCAGATGCTGTCAGAAAACTGCCTGGGCTGCTGAATCCCACAGAACAAGTCAACCCAAAGAGATCATTTCCCGTTTCACAAGATCCCTCCAGGAGACACATCTTCATTCACACAGCCAGCAAGAGATCAGGAGAATATTCTTGGCTGTGCCTACACTTTTGGCCTGTTTAGCCAGTAAAGGATTACAAATATGATCAAGAAAATGCAAATTGTTCTTTAACACTCAATGCTCCTGTTCTAGAGAACACATAAAACAGCTTTTGAAATCCTCTCCTCCAGGTACTTTTTTTTTTTTTCAATCAATTCCATGCACCAATTCTCATTTACTTGCAGGAAACAATTGCCCAGAAAAGCTTCCCAAAATCCCCTGAGCTGTGACTGTTCTATTGTGAAAGAGCACAGCAGCCAGCTCCAGGTTCAGGAGCAGACACTCACTGCTTGGGAGTTTGCCCTTCCTTTCAAAGGGAATAAGTATTTTAGAACTCAGCAAAAGGTCAAGTTAGACAGTCAAATCCTTTCATGACAAAATTGAGAAAGAAAGAAGCTTTCTCTGAATTCTGGGAACAACTGCAGAGTTTTTAGAAGGCATTCTCTGAAGGTCTGCCAGTCTACATTTTCAAAGGTGTCTTGCTTGTCCCAGCAAACTGAGGAAATGACAGACTCTGCTGCCACAGACTCTCCCATGGAAGGAACAGAAGCCCTGCAGGTTCCCTTGCAAATGCTGCCCCTGTGGCTACAGACACCCTTTTTTAGCTGAATGTCTTGACAGGAGCTTTACCAAACCAGTGGCATCCTAATGCTCTTTCTGTTTAAAAAATCAGAAACTCAATCACTAAGAAAGAGCAGGAAGACAAACAAAAGCCAGGTTAGAAGACACCCGAACCTAAGTAGAAAGGAAAACCTCTACTTACGGTAGAAATGTGTGTCAATAATAGGCAGAAAAAGCAATGCCATAGGCAGCAAAAAAAAGCTGCCGTGGCCAATAGTTGATACATT
The DNA here is from genome assembly GCA_024865655.1 of Emberiza elegans. Lineage (NCBI taxonomy): Eukaryota > Metazoa > Chordata > Aves > Passeriformes > Fringillidae > Emberiza > Emberiza elegans. The sequence goes on from JALJVW010003755.1 coordinate 27,631, forward strand.
TTTTGTAGTCTTGTGGCAGTTTGCCACAACACTAGAAAAAAAAAGGCTCTTGTCAGTGGGCAGCTGCCTCCTGACAAAGGTGCCAGCCAGAAAGGATTCTCCTGAACTGAGCAAGCGCTAGGGCTGCTCTGACACTCAGGCCTTCATTGCACCAAGGCAACCTTCTGATGTCACTACGACAATGTGGCAACCATGCCCTGACATCACAAAGCAAACGCTCCATGTTGGTCTGTGAGTTTATGCAAAGCACTAACCAACCTTCCCTACAGCAAACACAAAAGAGGCTGGGAAGTTCCCCTCTGTCACAAAGCAGCACAAATTCCCCTTGTGGAACAAACCCTGTTGTTCAAGGGATCCAAGAGGAACTCCAAGAGTGCCCAAAGCACCTACAGCCTGTATCCCAACTGAGCCCTCAGATGGGACACAAGCAAAGGAAACCAGACCAAGAAAATGGCCCAAAGCATTGCCCATCTGAGAAACCACACTTCCTTTAACTTTTTTAAGGGTTTATTAAACCGTTAGAAAGGACTGAATAAGGAAAAATTGCAGCACTGGGATTCTGCATGACTACCAGCCACATGCTCATCTACAAAAGGGATGCTCTGCCTTTTATACCCTTAGCATGTCCAAAAGTTTTGTCAGTCAACTCTTTCTCTGCTCTCCATTGGTGGAGATTACTTTCTTGCACCTTGACTGGAGGTCAGGTGTTGTTCCACCCTGCCTGCTGGTCACAAGCCAGCCCTCCCCAAATGCCCTGACTCCAAAGGCGATTACAAGGGGGATGGGAAAGAGGACTAGGGGAGGATATATTACAATATCATCACTACACATTTGAACGTCCACATAACATCTACTTCTTAATTGTCAGAGCCAACCATTACGTTACTCATCTAGAACACACAGAACCAGGAGAGAAGGCACTGTTGGCATCACAGCAGAAATCATTCCTAACAAATCTTCCCATATATTTGCACATTTATTGGACATGTCCAGGACTCCTGTGCATGTACATTTCTGCCTTTCTTCCCCTTTGGAAGCAATCAAACGGGAAAGTTGTGGGGAAACCAAGGGCTTTGTGGGGGCTGCATTGCTCTGCACACACTCACGCCATGAGTGGCACAGAGCTTTGGTGCCTAAAATAAAATACCAGCTAGAAAAAGTTTCATTTTGACCTTTCTTAGCTGCTAACAGGAGTTGCCAAAATGAAAGTTACCAAGCAGGGCCTGATCCCTGCTGCCAGCTCAGGGTTAGGGAGGAGGCATTACTTTATTTCAGTGCTGGGTGCGTAGGGAATCACTTCCCTAAGCCCTGCACACCCAGCAATCCCTCCTACTAGTTTCTATCCATGGAACTAAGACATATTTAAGACTTTGATGAAACTCCCATGCTAAACATTAGCCCAAATTTATTGACATATTTCATTCACTTCTCAGAATTTATTGACATCAGAGTAGGAGTGTCCTGTAGGTCCCTGGTGGTCATTGCCACAGGTTCAGGAGGAGCCCCATGCACAAAAGAACCTAAGACGCAACTGGAGTTGCAGAGCAAATTTATTCCATTAGTTGCAGTAGCAAATAATACATACCAACCCCTGGATTCCCAAAAATCTGCTGAGCAGGAGAAGGAGATGGTGCGTGGTGCTCGGCAGTGGGGGCAGGTAGGCAGTGCACTTCCAGGACATCCCCTGGATCAAAACAGTGTGCAGCTCATCCTTCTCACCCTTCCAGCTCAGAACCAGGCCTTGTATCTCTTGCTCAGGAGTGGAATTCTCCCAGTTACAGCATCAGCTCACACATGGCTGGCTGTGAGATGGTGGCTCAGGATGACTCCATGACTCCCTGCCACCAAGGGCTCCATTATGCACTGTTCCCCTTGCAAAGCCTGACTGCCCACCGATTGACCAATACATTGTTTCTCTTTCAAGGGTCAAGGTCCCACCTGTTAAACAAGACCCTTTTCTTCATTGTCTTGTCAACCTGCTCAAACATGGATCAAATATGGCAGGGCCTGGGACACGACTCCGGTTCCTGACACAGTCATTTGGGAAATATTCCCATTGCTCAAACTCTCCTTTGGTGGTCAAGAGCCTCCTAAAAACACTTTCTTCCCTTTGAATGCATTCCAGCTACCTTCTTAGCAGGACCACTCTCCTTATTCTCAAGGCCAAGTCAGCCACGTAATCATTGCAATGGGGAATACAGGGTTCAGCACTCCTGTTAAAGCTAAAGGAATTCACAAGACTAAGCCCTGTTTGTTACACTTAATGCCTCTCCTTCCTATTCTGGGAATCAAACACAAGCGTTTCATCAATACACCCTGCAAGTGCTCTTGCTGAGTGAAGCCACATTGCTGTGTCAATAAAGCAGCCGGGACTCAGTTCCTTCATGCAGGGAAAGCCAATTCTTTATTCACATAACTCATTTTTATACTGTTTTCACAGACCTCGTGTTCAACTCCAACTGGCTGGTAGTTTCCTTGCCACACAATTTGTTGCTTAGAAGGTGTTTTGGTGTGTACATGCTAAGACTCTCTCTTTTTAAGACTCCCTCTTACTCAGGTGATTACATTTTTTTTTTGTGGATGCTCATGGGACAGATTTCTTGTTTATTACAGATGCAAACAGTTTTCTTAGCACAACAGCTTCTTGTGCTAACTGCACTCATGATTTTTCCCATGGGAAGTTAGCTGGCAGCATGTAGAAGACGGAACAGGCCAGCTGGGAATTGACCATAGCAAGGCCTGATTGCCTGATTTTATAAGGCCTTTCTTTTCTAATAACCCTACCTGTGTGCAACACATTTTGACTTTCTTTCAGAAATTAATGAAGAAAACACAAATTGCCTACTGAAACCCTTCTGCCCCCTTCCAAATCAGTTCACTCCTCAAGCACAAGCCTCAGGCACATCCCCGACTGCCTCTCTCCCAGCAGCTCAGAGCTGCATTGCACAGCAGCTTGCTGTGTGCCAGCCAGAGAGAACACAAAGCAGGCTGGCCTGGTGGGCCTGAATATTTCTGCCAAACACTCTGCAGCTCACACCTTGGCTCTGGCTCTGGCTCAGTGCAGAACTGCAGGATTGCAGGCGCTTCCTCCCAGAGCTGCGTGAGGCGCTGGCTCCTGCAGATGTGCCCTGCCAAGCTGTCCCTGCCTCACGCTGGCCTGGCTTCCCCTGGCAGAAGTGCCGGGCCTGGAGGAGGCTGCCCTGTGCTCCAGCCTGCCGAGCAGCCCGGCTCCCTGCCCCGGTGCCCAGAGTGCTGCACACACTGCTGACCTTTGCCAGCAGTTGCAGGGCAGCCGGCAGAAGAGGAGGAATCCTCAGCCAGCCCAGCGGCCCTCGGCTGCCCTTGGCCTTTCTCTGCTCCTGGGCACACTGCAGACGGCCAATGCCTCCAGGCTGGGCTGTGCCCAGCACGGCTGCGCTTCCCCTCGGGAGCAGCCAGCTGCCACCTGGGCTCTGAGAGCGGAGGATTCGCCCGCTGCCAGGAACAGGCACCCAGGGCCCGGCTGCTGCCTCTTGCAGCTCCAAGGGCCTCCTTCCAGCCTGCCTCTGCCGGGGCTCAGCCTGCTCCGGCCTCTGCCGGGGCTCTGCTGGGGCTCCAGCCCGGCCAAGGCCGGGCCCGCTCTCACCTCACAGGCGCTGACAGCTCTGCACCACAGGAGACCTTCCTGAGCCCCCTCTCTGATCCTTCTGCTTTCTCACTTGAGCAAGGCTCTCCTCCAGCCAAAGAGATTGCATTTAGGGATCCAAATCCAAGTGGCAGGAGCCCAAATGCTCTTGAGTCACAGCTCCATGCCTGCATCTGCACAGGATGTTTGGGCTGCCCCATTCTTCCTTTCTTTTTGCCTGCAAATGCCATTGCCCTTTCTGCCTCAACTAGAAGTACCACAGCTGTGCCAAAACAGGCCAGTGGGCCATATTTCAAAGGCAGTTTGGTCTGGAGAGGATGAATGAAGAAGAACCTTCCCCACTTTCAAACCATACCAAAGAAGCCTAAATGTCACTTAGCACTTTTAAAAAACAACTGACAATTCAGAAGGAAAATGCTGAAGCTTATTCACGGGTCAGAAAAGGGAAAAAAGTGAGTTGTGTTTCAGAAACTTTATTTAATAACAAACAATTCTATAAACTTACAACTCTAATTTCCTAAAAAATCCTATTCTAAACAATCCTATTCTAATCCAGTCCTCCTCTAAATCCTACTCTTTAGTTAGGGGATGATTATGGAGGGTAAACATCTTGATAAATTTAGCACAGTGTTTACATTCTTGTCTCCTTCTTCTTCTTTTACTGAAAAGTTGATGAGTGGTGCCAGGGTGGATGCTGGCTTGGCTGATTACAAATGGATGCTGCTCAAAAAAAAAAAAAAAAAACAACAAACAACAAGGAACCATGACTTTCCAAGCTCAGTGCTTCACAGACTCGTATCATGATTCCTCTGGTCCTTAGAAAGACCCAGAAAGAGGAGCAATGAGACCACCTGCTCCCCAGTCATCCCCGATATGCAGGACCTTGCCATCACAGGCAAATGTGGCCCAGAATCCCACTCATCTCTTTATTGTGATGTCTTCATCTTGCTGGGATTTTTGCCCTGCCAGTGCTCTAGAAATGGTGCTTTCTGTCCCTGGGGTTTCTTCCTTGCAGGAAACTCCAATGACTCACATAGGTCCCTGTCTTTGAAAGACAGGCACTGTGCTGATTTCCACAGGGAGACAGAGCAGTGTCTGCCTTTCCATGCCCTGTCCCTCGTGTGCTGGATGGCACCTTCCTTCCCAGCAGGGCCAGCCCAGTGGCACTGGGCCCTGCAGTTCCCTCTCTGCCACACAAGCTGGCAGTAACCCTGGCACAGTTCCCGTCTGCTTGAGGGTGCCAGGCAGCAGATGGGGCTGGGACAAGTCCCTCCCAGCTGTCCCTGTTTGCGTGGCAGAAACCTCTAAGGGTGGGCTGGGGGGCACAAGCCAGGGCCCCTCAGAGGCTCACAGTGAGCCCCCCACAGCCCCTCCTGCCCACAGCCAAATCTCTGACCCCTAGGCTGGGACTGGCTTCCTTGGGTTCCTCCACCTCCATTTCATGTCTCTGTACCCTGCATTGCTCTACTTCAATTCTTTTGCCATCAGATAAAACTGAACACCCCACCAAATTACAAAAAACAGGCGACAGAAACAGTCAAAACAGAACACATGTCCTCTCAGGAAATGCAGAGAGAGGTGGAGTTATTCAGTTTTGTGAAGAACAGGCCCCAGGGAGACTTTTTTTGCCACTTTCCAAGACTTCAGAGTGGCTTTGTAGAATGTGGGGGACATCATTTTTAACAGGGCCAGCTACAATAGGATGTGGGTGAAAATTTTTAAACACAAAGGGGATCTAATCAGAGTAGGTCTAAGGAAGAACTTGCTTACTCGCAGCATGGTGCAACCCTGGCACAGATTGCCCCAAGAGCTTTTAGGTGCCTCATCCCTGGAACCATTCCAGCTCCAGTGGGAAAGGGCTCTGAGTAACCTGATCTCTTTAAAGATGTCCCTGCTCATTGCAGGACACTTGCACCAGAGGACCTTTACAGGACCCTGCCAGCCCAGCCCAGTCTAGGATTCCTCACCATTTTCATTTGAAGAGCAGCAAGAGTGGAGGTGAGCAGGAAGGGGGTTCATCTGATGCCTTGGACTTGAGTGGAGGAGGAGCCCATGCCTCAGACCCTGTTTCACCTGCAGCCCCTTCACATTTTACCTGCGGGAGCTCCTTGGCAGACCAGCGCTGCTCCTCGTCTGTCTGCAGGCAGCAGCTCAGGAAGTCACGCAGCAAAGCCGAGAGGAGCTTGGGCTGCCGCAGTTTTGGGGTCCCTACTGTGGTTGTGAGGAGTTTAGCCTGGATAAAAAGGAAACACCAGGCTCCACCTGCTGCTTTCACATTTCTAAGGGCTCTCCCAGATCCCTTTGTTTAACCTCTGTTCTTCAGTAGCAGTTTCTGCCCTGGCAGAGACCCAGAGGTGACTTTCCTTTACCAACCAAAAAGCCAAACCCCGAGGCAGCCACAGCTTTTGCACCATCCCGCAGATCTTGCCTTGGCAGCTGATTTCATTGACTGACCGAGTTAGTGGGAACTACATCACCACAAGCACATTTCCTTCCCTGAGGATTCACAGCAGCTTGAGAGGCTTTTTGGAAGAGGGTCTTTGCTATATTAACCAATTCCAAGGATTAGTACATGAAAGGCATCTCTGCAGTGCTTGTTGGTCCTTTAAGCACACGTGCCATAGAACAAAATTCATCAAGCTTTTTGTCTTGTTCTTGAAAACAATGGGAACTGGAAGGAAAAAAAGGAAATCCACTAGGTATTCCTCAGGTAAGGAAACAAAAATTTACAATCTCATCTTCAACACAGACACATTAAGATGCCTGCACAAATGTACTGGGATGAAAATGCCTGCTTGGGCACACAGGAGCCACCTGCAGCTCTGTCTCTCAGCAGTCTGAAAATTTCTGCTTTCCTTATGTGGAAAAAGAAAACCTCCCATGGTCAAATCAGAAGGAGAATTGTCATCCCTTTGGTAACCTTCTACTCATTTGGCTACTCAAGTCAATACATTAATGGTAGGCCCATCCCAGAAAGTGCCAGGAAACAAATGGGAGGTTTTGGCAGGTTCTCCACATCACCAGGCTCTGGCTTGGTGATGTGGAGAACGTGGCTTGGGCTATAAAAGAAACACGGTCACTGAGTGTTTCAGCAGCACTGCACAAGAAGCAGAAGAGACTCTGTGGCCTTTACACCCTCATGCCCAGGTTTCAGGCATGTTTCCCAGTGAGAAGAAACAGCACAGGGGAGTTGAGTTCCTCTCTAAAAACCAGTGCCTTAGCAACTTTCTTGTGTTTGGGCTTCTTTTCTTCATTTCTGGAAATGTAACACCAGTTATGAGAGGCTTGCCTTGTGGTTTTAGGGACATCTTCAATGATGGACAAGTGGGAACAACTTGAGACCCTAAGCAAATGTTGCCTGAGGAGAGTTGGGGAGTGTTGGCCTGTGGTGAGGCTTGAGCTGTCTGGCAATCCCCTTCCATGATGTGCAGAAACATCCAGCTGCTCCCCAGAACTCAGTCCCTCTGGGCATGCAGGCCTCTGGAAACACCTGACGATTCCAGCCTTTCTCCTGCTCAAGAGCACCTAACCTAAGCTGAGCTCCAGTTTCTTCAGCAAGGCCAAGGATGCTCACTTCCATGCAGCTGACAGTGTCCATGGAGCTCAGCAGGTCTTCCTGATACTCCTCAGGGCAAGGCATTACAGTGTAATTTGGCAAGACATCAGGGGAACAATATCCAATGTGGTTCATGTGGAACCAAGCTCTAACATGCTGACAAGCCAGAGGGAGAGAGCTCATTCTGCTTTTGCAAGATGGTATTTAGAAACAGACTTGGAACTCCTCAAACCTCAGCTTGCAGAATCCATCTAAAATAGACAAAAGTAACAATGGCTACAGGCCTTGGAGTCTCCATAAAAACACCCACCAGGATAATAATAACAACTCCGCGCTAGTGGCACTGAAATAGCTGGTGGCCAAAGAGACTTTGTTCCTTTCCCCTTCAACACAAAGGAAAATTTCCAAGCCTAAAATGGCCAATGAACTCTTCTTGATTAAAAGCAATTATGACAATTCATTCAAGTACGCTGATGTGAGCTGAACAGAGGGATCACAGGTCACGCCTGACGTTCCCTGTTCATTGGTGGAACCTGCAAACTCTGATTTTCTGCTATTTATAAACGTGTCAATTGTTGGTTTCATAAAGCTTTTTTGGCAAAAGCGTGGGTTATGGTTTGTTATGGTATAGATCCCCTCTCTTGGACTTTCAAAGGTGAAATTTTAGTTAAAAGGACAAAAGCAAAGTTTTTAAATTGATATATATGGGAGGATCTTTTGCCAAAAATTAGCTCACAAAAAGCATGCAGCAAAATCAAATGGTACGCTGGTGTTGGTTGGTTTTAATTGCTTCTTGTAGTCCAGATTTAGCTGTGGAACAACCAAAAACAAATGTTTGGGTGACTTTAGCCCAGGCAGCAGGCTTGGATACCATATCTTTGTCTAATGTGGAACCAGAAAAGCCTTTCTCAACCTGTCTAGTCAGTGTGCCAGTAAAGGATTTGCCCTTGGTCAAAAAGCAATTCAATAGTTAGCCTGGTGAAATTGACAATGGGAGCAATCCTGTATTGGATGGGAACATTTGGGCCAAAGAACTTCCCAAAGCAGTATCTGAGCCCCAAGAATTAGAAATTCCTTGGTCCTTTAACAATGGATTTTTTCCTTATGCTTACAGCTAATGATTGGCGAGAAAGTGATCCTCCCAAGTACAATGTTACTCCCCATTACTTTGCATATAGAAATTCAGGGGTTTGGTGTAATTATTCAGACAGTCCTTTCCGAGGCTGACCAATATCCACAAAAATTACCAAAAGGATGTTGGTTCATTTGTGGAGATAGGGCTTGGCAGGGCAACCCATCACGTCTTGAAGGTGGCCCATGTAGCAATGGAATGCTCACTGTGGTAGCATCTACTGCTAAAGCAGTCATTAAGAAGAAACACAGATGAGCAAGATCTTCTCATCACTATGATGAAAATTGTAAGAGTGATTTCATGCCTTGGAATGCAGCCAAAAGAATTTCAGCAGGTTTGTTTTTACCCCAACTGGCTTCAGCAACGGCATTTAATCAATTAGATTAGATTGGATGTTGACTAAGTAAACAAACTAATGCCACATGCACTGCAATCAGTGATATGCTGATAGATCTTTACAGTGTTGGGCATGCTACCCTTCCGAATAGAGCAGCAATTGATTTTCTTTTACTGGCACATGGACATGTTTGAGAGGAATTTGAAGGATTGTGTTGCATGAACCTGTCTGATCACTCTGCATCCATCCACTAAAGCATACAAAAGCTGAAAGTTTTGACAGCTCAAATTAAAGAATACAGTGGGTCATGGTTAGATTAGATCTTCTGTTCCAAGGATGGAGCTTTGCACATTGGCTAAGGGAACTTTGTAAAATAGGTCTCTATGGATTGGGTGTTTTGGCAGTGATACTAGTAGTAATACCTTGCATACGTCCGTGTGTGTGACAAATGATGAACAAAACTATCAAAGAAGTTTTTATCACACAAGAGAGAGAGGTAGGAAATGGATTTACAGAGAGTTCTCAAAATCTCACAGAGATGGTGGATGAAGGTATAGACATGGAGGAAGGTTTTGAATGAAGACCTTGGAACAGATGAGACTTTTTTGGAACAATGATTTGTAATTGCTATCAGACATGACTTATGCCCTTTGAACTGACTGGACTTTCACAGCATTATAACTGCTGTGTTGGCATATAGCAAGGCTTAATGTGAGCAAAAAGGATGCTTTAAGGAAATAATAAGCAGGTATACTATAGTAAAGCTATGAAATGCAAGGCAGTTAATAAATGGCACAGTTAATAAATGAAGGGTTTTTTGGTTGAACCGAGAAGGGGAACTGTGGGAATCCTTCAAATCAGAGGGTTTTGGGAAAGCTGCAAAAGGCAGGCCTCAAAGACAAGCAGAACTGTGGTTAGAGCTAAGCAGTAGCCATGAGATTGGTCAGCAGAAAAGTTATATAAGTAGAAAAGTAAGGACAAGTAGAACAATGGTAACAATGGTCTGTGTATTAATGCTTGTCTAGAATAACTCCCTAAGCTTCAGAAAAGTATATCTAGCAAGATATTAGGAACTTCTAAGCTTAATAATAGAGCTTTGTGCATTGTATTTTAAGGCTTACAAGCAGGTACTGTATTCAGAATAACCAAGCATTGTTTTAACAAAAGGTATATCTGCTTATAGTGGTTGGAGAGAACTACTATCAATATGCTTTTGCTTTGTGTGATTGGTCAAAAAACTTACTTAAAGTATGTTATAACATTAAGTTGTCTGCTGCCAGGGATGTGAGCTGCTGGCATCTTCCCATTGTCATAACCATGTAATGAGGCTGATGCTGGAAAACAAACAGCTCGAGGTGCGTTCCTCAGCAGTCCCGTCCCGATCATGATTTGTACATAGACCCCTGGCCAGCAATAGTGTATAGATGTAAAATTACATCTGTGATAAATTAATATGTATTATTTTATACATTTTGAAATATTTTTATTTCACATTGATTTATATAATTTCATTTCATATAGATTTGATAAATTCCTCCAAATTGGGAGAGTGAAGATGTACAGCAGTGCAAAACCTTCTGCCCACACAGCAGTCAGCCCCTGGGTGTGTGCATGCACACCCACTGTGCTTGCTCTTCTCAGCATCTTGGGGCTGCTGTTTGCACAGAATTGGGATGAATTTAACTTGACAGAGCCATGAGTGGGGTGTCCAGCTTGTCATGAACACTCATGTGGCAAGACACAACCCAGAGCTCTTAAATCACATTACCACAGGCCCTTTCATTTCTGTTGGGCATTGAGGAACTTGTGAGACTCTGACTGAAGTTTCTCTCATCTGCATCTGCCTCACAATCATCAATGGGGACCACTGCAGAAAAGACCCTTGTCTGAAATTTCTGGCCCTGCGGGAGAAAGTTACATGCCAAGGGCCCTGAGACCTGAGCACAGCTCCTGACGGTGCTGGGCTATTTTTCACAAAGGTGTGTTTGCTGTATGCTACACTGAACCCAATGAAAGGGAGAAGGGGGCAACTTGCCTTTTTGCAACAAAAGCCTTGGAAGTTGTCCTGCCTCTCGGCCTGGCTGGACTTCTCCTGAGTTTTGGGTGGTCCCCCCAGAAGACCCCTCACTTGTCTTACAACTGCCATGACAGACAGACTGAGATGTAAGAAGCCTCTCCATCCAGGACCGAGACATGAAATCCCTATGTGAAAAGCCCCACCTCCCCACCCTTTCCAAGGACTGGGACTGAAACCCCTATCCCGGGGGAGGTGTGTGGGGGAGACAAGCAAACCAAAGCAAGATGGATGTTGCAGGTGTGAGCAGTGGACCAAGAAGACAATGGCTCTCGCCCACTGCTGAGAACATGGACTGTGTGTACCCTTTTCTAAATGCCATTTTTCTCCCCAAAAATACAACAGACTACCTTTGATTCGGTTTCAAGATTTACCCCTTCCCCCATCAAAAAAAAAAAAAAAAAAAGTATAATAAGAGTTTGGATGAACTGCAACCCCGAGATCTCCCCAGATGTGACCTGGTGAACTCCATCGGCTGGACATCAAAGCACTTCACCATTTCTATGTTTGGTAGCTAAATACCTTCCTTTCTCTTCCTCCCATTTTTCCTTATTTTTCCCTTTTTTCTACAATTCTTCCCCAACACATTTTGCTGTGGTTTTTCAATAAAGGTGCATTTGGTTTTGATTAACACTGCAAACCCCCTGTGCCGTGTCTGTTTTTGTTGCACCCTGAGATCAAATCCACAAACCATCACGAAACCTGTTTGTAAGGACAGCTCGTGACAGAACTCTTAAAAGCACCAAAGACACAGAAAAGAGGTGGGGAAAATTGGCATCATGCTACTGCTGGTATCTCCTGGAAGAAAAATCTGTTTGGTTTCTTAAGGTCATAGCTTTCCAAAAACTAGGACAAAAAACCTACTGCTCAGCACCAGTAGCCCAATTGTGAATGGTTTCCTTGACTTGGCAAAACTGGGGTGTTAACAATGGACTCCATCCTTGGTTCAAATCACCTGCCCTCACCTGCAGACAAAAGCACCAGCACCAGCAGCAGAAGCAACATCAGTCAATTTTCTCAAAAAGCTGTCTTAAATTTGGGAGAAGAAAGGAAAACACATCAGACACTGTGGATTATTGACAAGACTCTGAGGAACAGTTCCAAAGCAAAGGGCAGCAGCTTCTCTCTGGGCTCTCCTTGTGCTCCAAGGCAGCCGGGCTGCCCTGGCTGCCCAGGACCCTGCGCTCCGCGGGCTCTGCAGAGCTGCACAGCGGGGAGGCAGCTTCGGGCACCTCAGCCCCTGGGCAGGAGTGGCTTCTGGCTCTGGAGGGCTGCCTGTGGGCAAAAGCAGGGTGCTGGCTTCTGCTCTTGGCCCCAGCCTGGCCTTGCAGGGCTCATCCTGTTCCCTGTCTGAAATGTGCCAAAGACAGACTTGTTTGTTTCCAGCTCTGCACTGGTGTGATTTGCACCACAAAATACCCAAGGACTAAGGCCTGAACAACAGACCCTGACTGAAGCCTCAACAACAGGACCTGAGCCAAAGCTGCCCTCTAGATGACCTTTCCCAACCCAATGTTCTATGTATGTGCTCCTTAACCAAGTATTACTATCAAAAGGATTGTTGCATCCATTCACTGGTGAAACACGTCTTCACCTTTCTGCATGAGGAAAATGGACAAGGCCACACCTGGCCTTGGTTCCTCCTTGAGCCCTGGGCAGGCTCGGGGAGAAAACCAAGAGGAGAAGGAAACCAGCTGTCCCCCCAGCAGAAGCTCTGGCACATGGCTCGTCCAGCACCATCAGAGCCGGGCTACTCTCACAGCGCACTCGGAAGCCTCGTGGCCGGCAAAGGTGGAGGCACCGCAGGATTTCCCGGTCCTTGGCCGTGGCTCTGCAGGGCTTGGCTGGGACAGCTTCCCCCAGCTGATGTGCAGCCCTGGATGAAGGGGAAAGCATTGGGGTACCTGGTGATGTATCTTCCTTAATCACCAGAGGCACCCTTTTGTAATAATGCTGAGGTGCATTGCTTAGCTTATCCTTTCCTGACTCTCTTTTGCACTTTTTGCATTACAGTAAATGACACTGTTCCTTCAGCTGGTGTCTGTGTCTGCATCTCTGACCCTCCCCACCATCAAAACAAACACACAGCCAGTTTAGCATGAGACCTGCCTCTCTGCCAGCCCATCTCTTGGCAAACACCCCTGGTGGCCATCTCCACAAATGAAATTCCCACTTTGCAACTTCCTTTTCGGCAGCCAGGTGAGAAAAGGAGCCACCACCAAGCTCTGGACACCTCCAGAAACCAGCTGCTTTCAGCAGTCACAACTCTGAAATATCAATCTCCTTCCTTAACCTGCCACAGAGAGCTCCAACCAAGAGGCCTTTTGTCCAAGGATACCCACAGAAGAGCTCAAGGAGGGAGCAGTTTGAAACACAACTGCTTCAGAGTTTAAACCTGCCTTTATCAAATGAGCACACACCAACCTGTCCCAAAGGGAAAGCAGGCAGGAAAGAGAATATTCCTCTCCCACAACAGCAAACTCTGTGCTTCCTTCTGTTCCAGTTGGAGAGTGGAGGCCATGGGCTGCACCTCACTTTGGGAAGGAGCCCTGGGAATTGGCCTGATCTGGGAGGGCAACAAAAGGAATTCCCCAAAAAGTAGGAAAAGATTTTCTGGAAGCAATAGATAATGACAATATTTCTGCAGAAAAGCAAAAAAAAAGAATAATTGTAGCATTTCAAAAAGTCCCCAGACTGAAATTTGTTTGCCAACACGACAACCTCAAAGTCTCTGTGGTGTGTCAGGAAGCTCAGCAATGAACCTGCAAGGCTTGGATAAACATCATTGGTGTCTGTCCCCCAGAGCACAAGCAGCTCCCCAACAAGACTTCAAGCCTAAGGGACAAAGCTTTCAGGAGAAGCTCTCCACAGCAGCTCTGAATTCTGGGAGTCTCTCTCCACTGCAAGATCTCCTTTGAAGGTCTGCCAGTGACATTTTCAAAGCTGTCTTGCTTGTCCCAGCAAACTGAGGAAAGGACAGACTCTGCTGCCACAGACTCTCCCATGGAGGGAACAGAACCCCTTCAGGTTCCCCTGCAAATGCTGCCCTGGTGGCTACACAGACCCCCCTTTTAGCCTGAACCTCTTGACAGGAGCTTTACCAAACCAGTGGCATCCTAATGCTCTTTCTCTTTCAAAATCAGAAACTCAGTCACTAAGAAAGAGCAGGAAGACCTAGAAAAAGCCAGGTTAGGATGCACCTAACCTAAGTAGAATGGAAAACTCTACTTACGAACAAAGTGTGTAAGGTAATACATGGAAAACAAACACCATAAGCAGCAAAAGCTGCTGTGGCCACATGGTTTCCCAGTGCTGTGAAAGTTTCTCCAACACTAGAAAAACAAGTGTCCTGTCAGGAGTGCAGCTGCCCTCTGACCAGTGCTCCAACCAGGAGGGTTCTCCTGATGTGAGCAAGGCCTAGGGCTGCTCTGACACTCAGGCCTTCCGTGCACCAAGGCAACCTTCTGATGTCACTATGACAAGGTGGCAACCATGCCCTGACATCACAAAGCAAACGCTCCATGTTGGTCTGTGAATTTATGCCAAGCAATAACCAACCTTCCCTACAGCAAACACAAAAAGAGCCTGGGAAGTTCTTCTGTCACAAAGCAGCACAAATTCCCTCATGGGCCAAACCCTTTGTTCAGGGATCCAAGAGGAACTCCCAAGAGTGCCCCAAGCACCTACAGCCTCTACCCCAGCTGAGCACTCAGATGGGACACAAGCAAAGGAAACCAGACCAAGAAAATGTTCCCACAGCATTGCAGATGTGAGAAATGACTCTCACTTTTAAAATTTTAAAGGTTTAGTAAACCTTAACAAAGGACTGAATAAGGAAAAATTACAGCATTGGGAGTCTCTGTGACTAGCAGCCATGTGCTCATTGGAAAAAGGATGCTCTGCCTTTTTATACCCTTAGCCCTGCAAAAGTTTTGTCAGTCAACTCTTTCTCTGCTGTCCATTGGTGGAGATTACTTTCTTGCATCTTGACTGGAGGTCAGGTGTTGTTACACCCCGCCTGCTGGTCACAAGCCAGCCCTCCCCAAATGCCCTGACTCCCAAGGCTATTACAAGGGGATGGGAAAGAGGACTATGGGAGGATATATTACAATACCATCACTACACATTTGAACATCCACATAACATCTACTTTAATTGTCAGAGCCAACCATTGCATTACTCATCTAGAACACACAGAACCAGGAGAGAAGCCACTGCTGGCATCACAGCTGAAATGCTTCCTAACAAATCTCCCACATATTTGCACCTTTATTGGACATGCCCAGGGCTCTGGTGCATGTACATCTCTGCCTTTCTTCCCTTTGGAAGCAGTCGAACTGGCAGCATCTGCCCACCAGCAGCAGCTGCTCCAAGCTGGGGAACGACTGGCGGTGCTGATTTCCAGAGGCTTCTGTGTCCCAGGGAAGCCAAGGCAGGAGCGGGTTGAACGGTGCTGGCGCTGCTGCTGCTGCTCTGTGCCAGAGAGCCTGGCTGGGGCAGGCACGAGCCCACTGCGCTGGGGCTCTTTTCTCCTGCCAGAGCTGGGCACAGACCGTTTGCACACCTGGGAACAAGGCAGGACAACTTGTGGGCAAACCAAGGGGTTTCTGGGGCTGCACTGCTCTGCACACACCCAGCTCACCTGCACAGAATTTTAAAAGGGAGAAGTTTGTCCAGCAGGAAACTTCTGAACAATGTCCCTGTCCCCCACAGGTCGATCTAGGGCTCAGGTCACCAGGCGGAGCAGCACTTCCAGCCTGGCTGTCCTTTAGGCAGGGGGAGCTGCTATGCTGGCCCCAGCACTCTCCCCTGAGGAGCTGCTGAAGGACTCTGAGACCGAAGAGGGGCTGAGGGGGCGCCTTGGCTGCTTGCTGGGACGGTGACCCCTGAGCTGCTGGCTGGGCTGAGGACTGTGGGGCAGCTGAGGGCATGGTGGCTCTGAGGTGACAGGAACCTGGACCCAGGCTTTGTGTCTCAGGGGATGGGATGGCTCAGAAGGGCCTGAGGGGGTGTATCCACCCTCAGGGGCTGAAGAAGCAGTGAACTCATTTGGTCATTTTCATCCTTGAGCATTTTTCCTCTGAAGGATGGGGGAAGGGCCAGCAGGAAGTCAGAGGGTCCGGGGCTGAGCAGGAGAGGAACTAGTATGATAAATTCCAGCAGACCCAAATTCACATGAAAATCTGATAAAATGGAAACAGTAATTGACAAGAACCATTTAATAACATTTAATAATTAATATTTGGGAGAAATAAAAATAGTTAAAAGTTGTAAAAAAAGAAAAACAGGAGAGGAGGGGCTCAATAATTGAAGATGTTTACAAGGACAAGATCTAAAAATAATAATAAAATGGAATAAAAAAATAGAATTTTAGGAAGAGGAGAGAGGAGGTTCCATCTCCCCCTCAAGCAGATGCTCCAAGGCCTACAGGAAAGGTTGACAGACACAGATGCTAAAATGAACAAGAACCTGGTTGGCTCCAAGGAAAATGTTAATTATAAGGGATTTATTGTTTTATACATAGATGTAGTGATATGTATTCTTGGCTTATATTCTATGGGCTTGGTGCACATGTGTAACCCAAAGGTGAATCAAAGGACAAGAGGAAGACTGCAATTCTTCATCAATTAAGACCCCCAAAAAAATAACACCACCGAACTGAGTGGTTTAATGCGCAATAAAGGTGTTCATGAGGGTGGAGATGGGTAGATGACGAACCGAACTGGAGAATATGGTATTAACACATGGCATATAAGGGGTAATTTCACTTGGCAACTTTGTCGGGGGACCAGAATGGGTCCAAGAGCCCCGCACTCCATCGGCCGCGGTTATCCTTTGCTTATGCGCTATTATTGGACTTAAATTATCCCTTTATTTTTTAATATATTTGATCCAATTATTTAATTTTATAATTTTTTAATTAAATTAAAAATATTGATATCTAATTATATTGTTTTCAATTTGATGGGATAATTGGGCAATTATAATGGGTTAATTTGGAAACCCGGGAGATTCTCCTCCAGGGGGGTGGATAGCTTCTGGGAAGGAGCTCCCCACCAGACTTTTAAAGTGGTCCCAAGGCTAGACCACTCTCCCTTGGGAAAAGAGAGTCTTTATTACAATAACGCATAAGCAAATTAGTTATTGAAAGCGCGCAGAAGAAGCTCCCATCAGTGCCGGCTTACAGGAAGGAGAGAGTACCCATATAAAACTGCTTTGTGCACAAAGACCCTCGTGAGAAAAGGAGGCTGTGAGTACCACGGGGTTTTGGGTCTGGGGGGCGGCTGTATGCATGTGTGAGTGTGTGTGGAGTGTCTGAGGACAGGGGCTGGGCAGTCACGGACCCCGACGAGAGAGGGACCTCCCAGTACCGCGTTTGGGTGTCCCTCCAGCGAGGAGGCCGGGCCGGGAAAGGAGGGAAGTGAAAGAAAAAGTGAATGAGTGGGGACCCCGGGAGGTTTAACCCAGGGGGAGGGAGGGGTCCCTGGTCCAGGCACCTGTGGAAGGTCCTTGGGCAGGAGAGTAGGGAGACTGAGGAGAGTGATTGAATAGGTTCAATTTCCTTGGAGGGGGTTGGTAGCAGGCATTTTAGTATGTGATTAGATGGTGAGAGGATGGAGCAGATATATTGAGAAAGTGGCAGAAGTAGGAGTGGAACAAATAGATTGCAGAGGGAAAAATAGGAGTGGGACAAGTAGACAGAAAAGGCAGGGTGACAAAGTAGTAAGTGAGAAAGTTGAACCACGAGGTGAGTGGGGAAAACTAAGATTCTTCCTGGTACTGGGGATCTCTTAGTTTGTTGCCGCCAGAAATGGGTCAGGGAAAAAGTAGGTTCTTTGACCCAGGGGCTGCGGATTGTGTGTGAAGAATTGCAGGAGGTTTAGAGTATCTGGGAACCATGAGGGGGTTCTCAGGAAGGGAGCATTCCTCAGGACAGCCCACTGGGGATGATGATCTGGTTTTGGGATGAATGGGAATCCCAAGAGGAAAAAGTAAACAGAAAATGATTAAGTATTGCATGTTTGAATGGACAAAAGAAATGATCCAAAAAGATAATTTATATTGGCCCAAATTTGGATCATTTGAGGATTGGATTTGCCAGGCTCTAAATAAATATGAATTTAAAAAACCCTGTTAATCAGGAGGAGAGTGAGTATGCTGCCTTATGGAGTCCTGAAGGGAGAAGTAAGTCTGTTGTTCAGAGGCAGGACTGGAGACATAATATAGGAAAAGCTTTGAATGAGCACCAGAAAAAGATGAGTCCCTGGCAGAATGGTTAGAAAGATCAAAAAGAGACTTGCAATTATATTCAGGTATAGATACTGATACTGCAGTAGGGCAGGTTCTGTTAAAAAAACTCAGTTTGTGACCAGATCTTGGGGTGACATCAGGAAAAAGCTGGAAAAATTAGAAGATTGGCAGGACAGGGGACTTCAAGAGTTACTAAGAGAAGCACAAAGGGTGTATGTCCGAAGAAATGAGAAAAAGCTGAAAGCAGATGCCAGAATTTTAGTGGCAGCAGTTCAAGAAGTGCAGGCAGCTTTGAATACAGAAAAATCTGCAGGGAAAAACAAACAGCTGATGTCAGGACCTATTTTTAAGAACACAAGACCTGTGCAGTTTTCCCGCCACAAGAAAGGGCACTTACAAAATTCTTGTCCTAATTTAAAGGGTGCAGGACCTACCTGTTTTTATTGTCATAAAAAGGGCACCTGCAGAAAAATTGCAGAAAGAAGCAGCAAGATGAGAAAACTTCTCAGGAGAATCAGAGAGGTCAGGAGTTCTGTTTAATGAAGGAGACCGAAACGTCACCAGAAGAGGCTTTGATAAAGCTAAAAATAGGTCCTAATAACGAAGAAGTTACATTTTTAGTAAATACAGGAGTTTCTCAGTCCACAGTGACAAAATTACCCCAGGGATGTGAGATAAGTTGTGAGAGAGTTCCAGTAGTCGGAATTACAGGAGAGGCTTTTCCCGTTCCTGTAATAAAAAGAGTGCAAATTGAAATAGAAGACAAATTTGGAGTAAATAATTTATTGTTGATACCAGAGGCCAAGAATAATTTGTTAGGCAGAGATCTAATAATAGCCTTAAATTTACAGATAAAACCCTGTGAAGGAAAACTTAAAATTTATTTTTTAACTGAAGAAGATAATCTGGAAGTTAATGATACAGGTTGACATTCGGGTGAAGTGGGAAAAAATTTGGGGTAAAGGAGTCTGGTCCCCTTAGTCCCTCCTGGTCAGCACAAGCCTGTGAACTTTGTACATTACTCCGTGCATTACTAATACTAAAAGGGATGAGAAGGGACTCTTTATACGGACTCCAAATATGCTTTTAGTGTAGTACATACTTTTAGAAAAATTTGGGAAAAAAGGGGACTTATAAACACTCATGGGAAAGGGTTAGTACACGGAGAATTGATAATTCAGATACATGGAGAATTGATAATTCAGATACTTGAAGCTTTAAAAGGCTAAAAGAAAATAGATTAGTTCATGTAAAGAGACACCAGAGAGGGGGAGGGATATTAGAGTCAGAGAGAAATAATTTAGCCAACGAAGAAGCAAAAGGAGTGACCTTAAGAAAAAGAGATAGTGAAATCATGATCTTACAAAAAAAAAAAAAAAGAAAAATAATAGAAATTCAGCAAGAGACACTTAACCTTTCCACTAGCAGAACTGGCAGCTATAAGGAAATTAGGAGCAACATTTAAGGAGGCCAAGTGAGTTCTGCCTGATGGCAGGATTATGATGCCAAGATTAGTACAATGTCAGATCTTAGATAACTTGCATAGACAGACACGTTGGAGAATAAGAGCCATTTATGATCACTTTTAAAATTTTTATGAGTGTATAGAGATATCTGAAATTGGAAAACAAACTACCCAGAGGGTGTCTCACCTGTTAAAAAGTAACTAAGAAAGCGTTAAAGAGCCCTCCCTCTGGAGGACACAAAAAACAGCCTACAGGCCATTTGAAAAGATCCAAGTTGATTTTACAGAATTGCTTAAAGTGGGTTGGTAAAAATATTTGTTTATTATAGTAGATCAATTAACTCAGTGAGTTGAAGCATTTTCAGCAGCTTGGCCTACAGCTCAAATAGTGACTAAAATATTGTTGGAACATGTAATTCCAAGAATGTGAAAATATGGTGAAATTTAAGTTGATCTTTATTAACCCTGATTTATTAAGAAGGGATTAGGCATCCTGGAGTGGCTGCCGACCGCAATTCCCTTGAACTCAGAGGCAGAAGAACGCCGGTGGAAAAGAATAAAAGAGACTTTCTTAATCGGTGGGAATGCCCTGAAAGGATCGAAGATCTCCTCCGGGGTCACCCACCAGCAACATTATCAGAATTGATTACAGAACTGCAATTCCATCAACTGAGAGTGATAACACCTGTTGTTGAAAGAGTACAAGTAAAACGTTGGGAGCGCGATAAACATAGTTTAAGGTGTCATCCATAGATATGTATTGTTTGCATACTTTGTTTTAATTCATGTTAGAGAGTAACTAAGAGGGAAGAGGAGAAACAATTGATTTGCTTGTTTTGCTATGATTAAGTATTTAGCCAGCTAACTGGCTAGAATGCATTGCTAATGATTTTTTTAGAATACCTTTGAGACTGGGAGATGGGACCCTTCCAGCAGCAATTAAATTAGTAGAAAATTTAGATCAGTTGGTTCTTGCTACATTGACTATAGCACAAATAAGAGAACGAACAATTCATAATATTATAGACCAGTGTTTTATAATTGATAATTGTTGATTAAAAAAATCTTATTGTAGTTGACATATCCCTGAAATTCTGAAAAATATAGATTTATGGTATTCCAGCCTAACCTTTGACCTACTATTTTCATTTTAATTATTTCTTTTTAACCAGCCAGAACTGAGAAATAACATTTAAAAAGAGACAAGCAAACTCTGTGAAGCTATGAGTACCAAAGAAACTAAAACCATCAGTGACTAGATCCCAGAATATTACCTTTGCTACCGAGAAGACTGACATCTCGGCCCTTGGTTGCAAAACCAAGGGCCTTGAGAAAGGTAGAAAGGTAGATTTCCTAAAATTATTTTCACTGTGATCCTTCTGGTACCCTGGGCGATTGGTCAAAGCCAGAAAGCCACACTGGACAGAGTTTCGGCAATGAAAAAGCAAACAAAGCAAAAATCAAGTCCCAGCAATTTCAACATTTGTGACTATTGCAATCACCCTGTGTGAATTAGTCAAAATCATTAGCTGAATTGTATAAACAGCTTAAATAGCACTACAAAGATTGGGATCTGCCAGCCTCAGATAAGAATCTGTTTGTGAGATTGATGCAAGAGATTGCTGCAAAATTAAGAATATAAAAGATATCAGAGCACAGTTTTTAATACAACACGAATCAATGATCAAAAAGAGAAATGGGGGATTTGTGATAAATAGGTATGATTCGTGCTGATAAAATTGAAAGAGTAATCAATATTGGTACTGTAATTAATATTTGGGAATAGGTAAAATGGTTAAAAGTTGTAATGTGAAAAGAAGAGAGGGGGAGGGACTCCCCCCCCTCCAGCAGATGTTCACAAGGACAGGGCCTACCATATAAAATTACTATTTAGGAATAATAAAAATAGTTAAAAGTTGTAATACCAAAAAGGGAGAGGAGGGGCTCCACCCCCGGCAGATGTTCACAAGGACAGGAGGAAGAAACTGAAGATACAGATACTAAAAAATGAACAAGAACCTAGTTGGGTCCCAGAAAAATGCTAATTATAAGTGATTTATTACTTCGATATGTAGATGCAGCGATATGTGCTTTTGGCTTACGATGTATTGGCTTGTTCTCATGTGTGTAACCCAAAGGTGAATTAAAGGACATCGAGGAAGAGGAGGAACCCTTCATCAGTGACGACCCCCAAAGACTGGTGCGACCACCGAACTGAGTGATTGTGCATGCGCAGTAAAGGTGTTCATGAGGGCAGAGATTGGTAGATGACGAACCAGAACTGGAGAATATGGTATTAACACATGGCATATAAGGAGAGAATCTTCACTTAGCAAGCTTGTATAGAAAGTGACACAGGTCCAAAAGCCCTGCACTCCTGTACCCCACGGTTATCCTTTGCTTATGCGCTATTGTTAGAACCAAATTATCCCTTCTTTATATATTTTCTAAATTATTTAATTAAAATTGCTGCTATCTCAAATATTGTTTGAAGTGTTTTTATGAAGAGATAATTGGGCAAACAAAACATTTGCTTTTAGAGTCTGGACGGGATTATAAAATCATCAGGAGAAAAGAGCTTAAACAAGTTCTGCTTTGGCAGTACCTCAAGGCTTTGAGAGAGAGGGTTTGTGGGGCTTACTTGCTCACAGGGATGCACAGAAAGTGCTGAAATGGTAAAAATAATCCAAACCCCTTAGAACTCGGGAGGAAAACCTGAGGCACTGGCAGCCAGCACCTCAGAAACACCTGGCTTTTGCTCCTCTCTTGCACCTGAGAGCTTCCTGGGCAGGGACAATTCTTCCAATTGCATCAGCGTGGCCATGGCTAGAAAGGGCAGCGAGCAGATGGATTTAGCTTCTCCTGCCAGCCCTGAAATGCCAGTTGTCATTTGTGTGCTGAGGATTCCATTTCAGACTCTGAACTGGGCAGCTGCTCCTTAGGCGCTGCTCACACACAGGCACAGCGGTGCTGCAGCCGCTGTCCCGCACACAGGGAGGGCTCTGGAGCCTCCCTGGGGCCACCTGGAGGAGGTGGAGGAGGGAATGTGCCCGGGATCTGGTGCAGAACCGTGGGGTTGGGGGATCCTTCGGTCTCTTTGATGGGGGGAGGGGCGGGGCAGATGGAATCAAGATGAGACAGGGATCAGACAGCCCCACACCAGGCAGCGTTTTCTCCTCTGACAGCTCCTCTGAGCTGAGAGAGCTGGTGAAGCCTGTGGAGCAAATGAGACCTGGGAGTGAGGGAAAGGCTGGCTGGGAAGGAATCAGATAAAGCCCGTGTGGGCATTTCTCTTTCCAAGGGGCTCCTGGGGAGACAGAGGAGACAAGAAGGATGTCCCATCCCACATTTCCTGGGATATGCTTTGGTGGTGTCCTTGGCAGTGTTAGTGGTCACAGGTTATTGGGAGGACTCTATGATCTTAAAGGTCTTTTCCAATGGAAACAGTTCTGCAATTCTAAACCTCCATTCCTGCTTTTGAAGGATGCAGTCCCAAATAGACCCATGTTTGTGTTTTTAAGGAATTTAGTATCTACCTTTCCTTGAAAGTAATAGGAATCAGGCTTTAAATACTCTCAAAACACTTGAATTCCTTGATCTTAAGCTGTGTTTGAATTGAGGTGCTTTTATACAGAAAGATTTGACCATGGGATAAATGCTGCAATTCAGCCACAATGCCACTTGTTTAATCTGCTTTTCTTCTTCCTTTCCCGATGGGTGGCTGATTTGGGAGTATTTGTCTTGTACTTTGAGTTCTGGCTCAGACTTGCTCATGCATGTGCTGTAAAATCTTATCTACCCCTTTCTACTGAAAATGCTTGCAGACTGGTGGGAATTGCTAGAGACAAGGCTTACAAACCAGTCCCCAGTAGGATCAGCCCAGTGTCTCGGCTTAAACCCAGGTAGGCTTGAATTAAAAAGGAGCAAATCATTCTAACTCACTTTCCCCCCCCCCACCCTTTTTGGTTTTTTTGTAGCTCTTGGGGCAGTCCTGTGTGCCGTTCCAACTCTTTGTTATCAAGTGTGTGAAGGCATGGTGCTGCTGTAGCAGCAGCCTGAGTTCAGTGGGAACATGTCCAAAGCACTGGGTCCCACAGCAGTGGGCATGGTGAGAGACTTGCCCCTGCTGCCATGGCCATCCAGCCTGGGGAGAGCAGCTGCTGGGGCTTCCCCATTCTGCCAACAGCAGCCTGCCTCCAGCATGTGGCCTGTATGGCCATGATTGTGACAGAATGTGGCAAATGCATTGTTTGAATGTATTTTGGTGGTGTCTGACATCACCTGACTGGAGCAGTTTGGTGGGCAGGACGTCCTGTGGGCAGGGCCATGGCAGGGATGGGTGGCTGGCACTGGCACTGGCAGTGTTATTTTCCCAGACAGGCTCCTGGTACAGCTGTGGGGGAGGGCACCAGCAGCTGTATCAGCCCAGCGAGCAGCAGCACATGGAGGAGACCCTCATCTGCACAGAGCCCCTCACCCCCTTTGCTCCCCATGGCAGCACAAGATGATTCCGCCGCAGGTGAAGGGCTGCTGCAGGCTGGGGACTCCTGCAGCCAGGCCTTGTTGCAATCTCCTTGCTGCAGCTGTGCCTGGAGGATGCTGGCCTGCAGCAGCACTGCTGATGCCCGGGAATGCTGCTGGGCTCAGAGAGGCAGAGTGTGCACAAAAGCTGCATTCAAAGCGCTGATGGCGAGACCCCAGAGCCGCTGGCAAGGGCAGCAGCTCTTCTTCATTCCGTGCAGGTGAGAGCCCAGCCTTGGAGCCTGTCCCTGGGGACAGGGAAACGCTCTGAGTGTAGGTTTGAATTCTCAGGGACAGTCCAGATGAGAATTGTTTTGAGGCAGGTGTTGCAATGTTGGGTTTGGGTTTGTCTGCAGGAAAGAAATCGGGAATAAACCCCTTGAACAACAAAGGAGAACTCTGCATGGCCAATTTACACCCTACAGATACACTGATCATATCGGCCCACTGAATACTGGGGGCATCTAATGCAGAGTGCAAAGGTTCTTTGAATAGATAGGAGAGATGAGACTTGAAGAAATGATTTTTCAGATGCAGAAAAAGGGATCAGACCCACGGGTCCCATGGCTCAGGCTTAGTTCTACCAAATCAAGCATGATTCGTTTTATGTCTCTGTTGGAGAGTATTTCAGAATGACCTGCCTATTGTGATATTTCCATTAAGAAAATTTTGAATTGTCAGGAACTGCCAAGATCAGAAATGTTTTGAGGCAGATCATGTTTATGTTGGGTTTGGGTGTGTCTGCAATAAAAAAGCAGGAATAAACCCTTGGAACAATGAAGCAGAGCAAAAGTGGAACATTTGGATAGTCAATTTGTTCCCTACAGCTATCAGCCAGCTGAATTGTGGGGTCATCTACTGGGGAGTGCAAAGCTGCTTTTACTTCCACCGCCTGGTGCCATTGTTTGTGTCCCAGCACTTGGTTTGATGTGAAGAGAAATAAACAAAATCCCACCCCAACAGGCTGCAATCCAGAACTGAGTGGGAATTACAGAAATAAAGGCCTTGAAAAGTAGCTTTGGAAAGGGTCTCCATCCTAGACAGTGTGAAACGCTCAGGCCTGGCCCGGCTGGGCTGAGGGCTGGCTGCCCTTGGCAAGGGAATGGAAGGGGATGGAGTTGGGGTGGGGTTTTGCAGCCATGGAAACGAGAGAACCATGGTGAGCGTGTCACAGAGGGGCAGCCCCAGGCTGGGGTGGTGCAGGCTGTGCCTGACACGGCCCCAGCGGCAGCAGACGCGTCTGGCTCTGCCTCTCTGTGCCGAGCGCCGGCGATTGGAGTCACCCGGCCTTGTGCAAAGGCTGGGACCAAGCTCCCGGCGCTGACTGCTCTGAGAGCGTGCCCAGACTCAAACCCCGACACTTCTGCCAGAAAGAAGCACGAGTTCAAACATGGATTTTAACAGAAAAGGAAAGACCCCTGAAGGAAAAGGTGAGGATACAAAGGAGCTGGAAGACCAGAGCCAAATGGAAAAAATCCCCCCAGATTTCAAAGAAAACTGGTCCATGGTGGTCAGTGCTGGCTCTGTGTCAGAGTAGGTGGCTGACAGCTACAGATGATCCTGCAAGGATGCCCATGGCATCACAACATTCTGTCATTAGTTTACTCTGCTTTCTCATTTTTGACAGTGGCCAAATCACTCATACTGTCAGCCAGGACAGGGACTGTGGCCACAGTGCACATGGTCGTGAGATGCAAATTCTGTTGTTTTCTTTGCCATCAGTGTTGGGTCTCACTACAGATAATTTCCTTTTCTTCCTCTGTTTGCTGATAGGATCTGACCCTGAGGGTGGGATTACGGTGCTACAGACACACCAATAAGGCCTGCCTGCTTGACTGGAGGTCTTTGTGGTTTGCAGAAATAACAGTCACAGCTGTGTGGGTTTTTCCTGGGGATTCACAGGCCAGCCTCAAGAAGGAATCTTTTTCCCCCCTCTTATCATTGGAGCCTTCCACCTTTCCCTTCAGACTTGCTAACTTAATACTGTTCAGAAGAATTAAAGACAGGCGAGTTCCAGGAAAAACAAACCCCAAAGAAATTGTGTCAAAAATTAAAAAAAACCCTTGAGTGCCACACCCATTAGAAGTGTTGATGATAAAGGTGGGAGATCACCAAACTCACTTCTTCCCTTGTGAGCATGGCCCAGCCTCACACAGAGGTGAGGGGGGAGCTGGGCCAATCTCTGCTGGGAGGAAGGGTCTTGTGGCAGCCCAGAGAGGCTGTGCACATTGCCAGGGAACAGCTGTGCCCTGCATGTGCCCCTGCAAGGAGCTGTGCTGCTGCCAGTGCCCCTGGAGCTGTGGGGCTGCTGAGCTGTGGGGCAGGGAGAGGAGCAGGAGGGTGCATGTGCAGCTGAGCCATTGCTGGAGAGCACAGGGCTCGGGGCTCCCTGCTGTCCCAGGGCAGCCCAGAGGCCAGGCTGTGCCTGTGCTAGCTCTGGGCAAGTGGCTCAGGGTTTTGCCCTTGGCTGCCTCAAGTGTCTGCCAGCAGGAGCATGTTTCCCTGTGCAGCTGTTTAGAAGTTTGCAGGAAATGTGTCCCATGAAATATGGAGCTTCAGGTGCTTTAGGTTTGCATTGTGGCCTCTGTTCTATTTTGTGTCTCCATTTTGCAGATCTGACTGGTTACAGCCTTACCGAGAAGTTTTCTCCGGACACTTCTGATGTTCCCTCACCCACAAAGTCCTCGCCACCCATCCAGAAGGTTCTCTTTCCTCCGACCTCAGGAAGAAGCTGCCGCCTGTATGAAGAGTGTTTGAAGAATACGATTTCTGCGTTAGGCTTCATAGTTACAGCTGTACATATGTTCTGATTTTAGATGTAGTTTTGAATTAATGTGTTTTGATTGTGTCTTTAAAATTTGATGACATATTTTTAATTGTATATATTTTTTTATTATGAAAAATAAGTAAATAAATAAATTAATTAAATTTGAATAAACCAAGAGAAGAATGTGAGACCAGGACCTGCTAGCCTAGAGATTATGGGAGTGCAGCTCACTCAATGTACCAGTGTCTCACCACATCCTTTCCTCTTTGGGCCTCTCCTCTTCCTCTTTGGCCGTGTTTTCTTTGTGTCATTTGTGCCGCTCTTTGTTACTTGGCATTACAATAGGGTCTCCTGTTGACCTGCTTGGGGGACAATGGATCCAAAAGATCCTGTACAGTCAAAGGTTTTTGTCTTGGTTTGGAAAGACAGGAGTCTGCTAAGGAAGGCAGGAGCCTCCCCTGAAATGGGGAATGTAAACCCTCCCCAGCCCTCCAAATTGCTATAAATTTTAAATTAAGGGGCTCTCAGGTAAAAATATGGGAGCAGGAAATAACAGTTCTTTAATAGGGAAAGGAAAAAAAAAATAATAAAATAAACAATGCAGTACAAATGAACAACACTGATGGAGTCAGAACCCAACCTGACACCCTGTGGGTGTTGGTAGCAGTCCAATTGGAAATGTGGCTGCAGTCCTCCTGAAGTGTCAGGTGTGGTTCTGTTGGAGCAAGGGGGTCCTGTAGAGAAGGATGTATTCTTCCTCTGAAGATCCAGTGGAAGAAGAGGCAGCTGCTGTTCCTCTGGGGAATCCAGAGGAGAAAGCCGTGCTGGTGTCTCAAAAACCTCTGGATTATATCTGGGTAGCAATGCTTGGCTCCTCCCTCTGGGTGGAGCATCTCACAATGGGATGTTACAGTTCTTATCAGTCATGCAGTGACATTCAACAGTCTGTTATCAGCAGATGTCCCCTCCCGAGGGAGGTGTGGTTGTGGTCACTCAAAGAGAGAGATAAGGCAAACTGCCCACTTGATAATCTGCCATACAGATGGTAATTGAAAACATCTTGCATTGCAATCTTCAACAGACCCACCTGGTCACAACTGACCCATGGTTCCATGAGGTTCCCCAGTGTCACCGTGGTGTCCTTGGACCCACCTGGTCACAACTGACCCATGGTTCCATGAGGTTCCCCAGTGTCACCCATGGTCACCCTGGTCAGAGGCATGGATGAGGCTGGATGAGATCAATGTCCTGAGACACCGTGGCATGAGCTGTCAATCAGTCACACAGTGGGGACAGTGCTAACCCAGCCCTGATTCACCTGAGCGATCAGAAATCCCACCTGGGGGGAGGCCCACAAAGGCCTGGGGGCATAAAAACACAGAGCACAAGGTCAGCCCCTGGTATGGACTCTGCCTTCTCCTGGGGTTTGTGTCTCACCCACACTGGAACCCTAGGAACTGATAGTCATATGCATGTCTTTCTATAGAGCTTCTGTCTTTCTGTCTCTCTCTCTTTCTTCTTCTTCTAATGCTTTTTCTATGGAACATTTTTGGGTACCTCAACTGCCTATGTGTTCAATGATTTCTAGGTTAAATGAGCTAGGTTAATGAAGTTACTGCTATGATAAGTGTTTTCTGTGTAATTAGATGTTGCATTAAATCCTCTTCCAAAGTTTCTTGGTTTTTTGCACTTTGCCAGTAGAATTTTGTGTCATTTTGACCTCTTGAGAATATCTGGCTGGTGTTTCTCCTGTGCACCAAACTCGAGTAAAGGAGCCTTTGGTTCCCTCCAGCATTTCAGTGTTCTGGGCTGTTACACCCCACAGGCTCACAATGGCCTCTTGTTTCCACACTGGCCCCTTGGTTCCATGGACCCCAACAGTGCCACAATGATCCCCTTGGTTCCACAACTTCCCACAGTGTTGTATAGAATGCCTTTTTAAAGGAGTTAATATAAAGTTCCATGATAGTTACTGATTGTTTGTTTAATGTTTTATAGTTATATAAAGTTCCAATGATAGGTATTAATTGCTTGTTAAAAGTTTTGTAATTATGCAAATCCCCTTACCGTTGGGTATTACCCCCGTTGCTTCCACTTTCATCTAAAATGGCAAACCACCCAAGACCATAAAGAAGATGATTACATCACCTAATAAGAAAATATGAAACTCCTGTAAGACTTAGTAGAAAAGGATTACATAACAAAAACCCCTAGAACAACAAAGCACCATGCAAATAAAGAATTAAAATAACACCTCTAAACAAAGAGAACATAAGACAATATCAAAGACCCTGGTCAAAACTTTTCACCTTTGTCACCCTAACCATAGTGGGACAAGATCAGTATAAAGATTATGAACCTGAAACCAACAGGTGTCTACTCAGAGACTCTTGTGAGGAAAGAAGACCCAGCTCTGCCGGACGATGGAGCTGACCTCCTCCTCCTCCACGCCGTCTCGGGAGGAGCGCACACCCCCATGGGTCCCCTACCTAGACTGTTTCCAGTAAAGCTGAAATCACTAAAGAGCTGGTCACGTGCCATTCATAACAGTCTTGGGGACTGGTCCGGGCCACACCCGAAGGAGACTGAGGGCCTCCAGGATATCTGGCCCTATCTGGAGCGGTTGGCAGCAGCCTGGGACCAAACAGTGTGGAGGAGCATCGGTCAGTAAAGCCGGTGGCAGGAGTAGGAGGCAAGTGAAAGAAGTGTGTGTGAGACGGGGCCCGGCAGCTCGGAGCAGCTGTGGCCCTCCGAGTACCGCGGTTCCGGACTCCTGCGAGGGGACCGGCCAGAAACGGAGGGAAGCAAGAGAAGCCTGAGTGAGTGAGACGCCTCCCAGGGGGATAAGGTGGGCCCCCCCTCCAGGTGTGCGAAGGAATAGAAATGTGAGGGCACACAAGGAGTCAGCCTTCCCCCTTCAGGCTTGGTAGGCGCCCTCAGGGCATGCTGAGGGTGGCAGATGAATTGGTGAGTTGGCACTCAAACGCCGAACGGAGCTCCGGGTGCGTGGAGGATCGGAGTAGTGTGAGTCGCGCACAGTCCCTGGAGTGGGGGGACACGGGTCCCTACCGGGGTTCAGGGTGCCCCGAGTACAGCAGCAGCACTGAGTAGAGCCAAGAGGGCCCCAGTGCCCAGGGTGGGATGGCGGTGCTGGGGGTTCAGTGTGCCATGGTTCAGGTAGAAACCGTAAACCCTGTGGAGGCCCCTGGGGGGATTGGGGTCACAGGGCAGGGCAGGGCTTACACTTACAGGGCAGGGTAAGGCTGGACCTGCCCCTTCCTCCCCCACACACAAAATGTTTAGAGCCATCAATCTCCTCCAGTCTGTCACAACAGGCAATGCTGGAGGTGAAATCCCAATTATGGCCATGGGCACCTGGCTGAGAAGGACAGTTCTTTCCCATGGGAAGGAAAGCACAGAGCCCCAAGGTTTGGAAGGCAGGTGAGAGCCTCAGTAGGCCAAGGCCAGCTAGACTTGTCAGTAATAGCAGATTTTGGAGGTAGGAAATTTTGAAGGTGGAAAACCCAATCTCGGCCATGGGCACCTGGAGAAGCAGGACAGTTCTTTCCCATGGGAAGGAGAGCGTGGAGCCTCCCCCAGTGTTTTGGGGACAGATTAGAGGTGACCCTTGTGAAACCACTGCAAGCCAGACTTGTCCTGGCAATATTCCCATGGGAAGAATCCCTGGATATAAGGAAATTTGGAGGGTAAATCCCAATTCTGGCCATGGGTGCCTGGAGCAGATGGACCGTTCTTTTCCATTGGGAAGGAAAGCACAGAGCCCCAGTGTTTCAGCAGCAGATGAGAAGTGACCCTCAACATGCAAAGGTCATTTGGACCAGTCAGGCAGTCCATGGGAGGCCAAACCAACCAGACCTGTTCTGTGTTCCCTTGGTTTTATGGGGCTGCATAGTGTTACAATGGTGCCTTGGATCCATGGGGCCCCACAGTGTCATCATGGTGCCTTGATTCCATGGGTTCCAGCAGTGTCACAATGACCCCCAGGTTCAATGGGGTCCCACAATGTCACAGTGGCCCCTAGGTGTCATAAGGCCCCGCAGTGTCACAATGGTCCCAAGGATTCCATGAGCCCTTGCAGTGTCACAATGGTCTCTGTGGTTCCCCAGGCCCCACAATATCATGTGAGTCCTCTGTTCCATGAGCTCTGCAATGTCACAATGGACCTTTGGACCCTGGGGATTTGCAGTGTCACAATGGTCTCCTTTGGCTGCACAGTGTCACAATGGACCACTGATGATATGAGGCCCTGCAGCGTCACAATGGAGCTTTGGTTCCATGCAGCCCTGCAGTGTCACAAAGGCCTCTTGGTTTCACAAGGCCCCACAATATCCCAATGGTTCTCCCAGGGTCACAATGGTCTCACTGGTTCCATGAGGCCTCACAGTGTCACAATGCTTTGCTTATTCCATGGGGCCTCATAGTGTCAAAATAGTCTCCATGTTTCCATGAGTCCCCTGAGTGTCACAATGGTCTCTGTGATTCCATGGTGCCCCTCAGTGTCACAATGGCACCTTGGTTCCATGACATCCCAAAGTGTCACTATGGTCTCCATGGTTCCATGAGGCCCTGCAGTGTCACAATGGTCCCTTGGTCTCACAGGGCCCCCAGTGTCACAATGGTCCCTTGGTGTCACAATGGTCCCTTGGTTCCATGGGCCCTGTGCTGCTGCATGGGCCCTGTGCTGCTGCATTCCCCCCCTTCTCAGGCCGCCCTGCCAGCTGAGAAATGCTCCTTGGGCCTCGGCCTTGGCCAACAGCCCCTGGGCTCAGCTCCTCTGCAGCTCATCACAAACACTGTCTGCTCCAGGCACTGCTGCTGCCCAACCAGCTCCTGCTTTCTTAGAAGCAGCCCTGGGAACTGGTTTTGTTCCCTCAGTGGCACAACATCCCTGTTCTCACACTGCCAAAGAAAGCTGTTGGTGCCAAGTGCGGCCAGGATGAGCCATTGCTGGGACTGAAGCCCCTCTCTTGGGGCCCTGCAAACAGCGCTCCAAAAGGAGCCCTTGGAGCTCTCCTGGGCCAGCGACTCCCTCTGAGTGGGGCCTCTCCCAGCCGGGAACTCTCCCATTTGCTGCACTCGGGGATCCTGAACAACCACAGAGCCTGGGCCGATCCCCCCACTCCTCCAGGCTCAGCCCTTTGCCCACTGGGGAGATGCCAAAGCATCAGCAGGGAGCATTCCCTGCCCTCAGGGGAATTTCTCACAGGTGCCTTGCACTGACTCTTTGTGTCTGTGTGCACACAGGAGTGCCTGTGCTGGGGAAATGTGGCAGAAATGCTGCTCTCTGAGGGGTTTGAGTGCCTTGGATAGCTGAGTCAGTCAGGCTGTAGGTAAGGTTAAATCACAAGGTCTAAGCTTAGTTAAATGCTGCTATGAGTTGTTCTTTTGCTAAATGATTATATTTAAAATAAGTTATAAGCGAAGTTGTTTTTTGGTAAATATTATTCCTCTGTAAATTGTTAAGCCATAGGTTTTATATTAGGTTAAATACTGTTAAGTGCTGTTCTTTTACCAAATTGTGAAGTTTAAGGTATCAGTTAAGGTTAAGGTATAAGTTAAGTCCTGTTAAGTTTGATCTGTGTTAACCTTTTCGGCTGTATTCCTTTTATCCTTGCTGACATTGTCCTTGTGTCACACACACACACACAGAGGGACAGTTCTGGGTTAATTTCTGGTTTGGTTGCCTGGATTCTGTTTGGTTTTTTTGTTGCTTTGTTTCCCTGGTGTGCCTGAAGTGTCCAGTCAGGAGCAGAGTGACTCTTGCCAAGGAACTTTGTGCTGCTGTCCCTTAATATTAAATCTGGTTTTTGCTGATCCCTTGCTGGGGATTTTTTCAGCGCTCTCAAGGCCTCGTTGGTACCAGGGTGAAGGAGCCCTGGCCCAGGCTCTGGCCCTGGGGGACATGGGGATGCTGCCGGGGGGTCCCTGTCCCCCTGTCCCAGCTCCAGGGCCCTGGCCCCCCATTCCCGTGTCAGGCTCCAGGGTCAATCTTGTGGAACATCCTCTGGGGGAGGCTGCGGGGCCGGGGGTGGGGGGACCCAGGGGGACAGGGGACCCCGCTGTGCACGAGCAGGGTTGGACTGCTCTGGGGGGAACTGTGAGGGGGCCGGGGCAGAGTGACCCCCCAGTGACGTCACACAGACCCTGTGATGTCACACAGGACCCTTGTGATGTCACACAGCCCCTGTGATGTCACACAGCCCCCTGTGATGTAATACAGCATCCTATGATGCCACAGCTCCCCGTGATGTCACACAGCCCTTTTGTGATGTCACACAGCCACCTGTGATGTCACAGCCCACTCTGGGATGTCACCCTGGAATGTCCTGCAGCTGCAATGTGATGTCACAGAAGACTCTGTGATGCCACAGTCACCCTGTGATGTCACAGTCTGTTCTGTGATGTCACAGCCTGCTCTATGATGTCACACAGCCAACCAGTGATGTCACAATCCACTCTCTGATGTCACAGAGAAACTTTTTATGATGGCAGGATCTGTTCTATGGCCTCACACCCTACTCTTAAGATGTCACAGACAGCTCTGTGATGTCACAACCCCCTTAATGATGCCACAAAACCCTCTCTGTGATGTCTTACTGCCACTCTGTAATGTCACAGTACACACTTTGACCTCACAGCCTGCTCCATGAGGTCATACAGCCATGCCATGATGTCACAGCCTTCTCTGTGATGTCACAGTATCCCCTCTATGATCCTGTAGCTGCTCAGTGTCCTCACACGACAAACTCTGTGATGTCATTGCCCAACCTGTGACCTCACACAGCCCACTCTGTGCTGTCACACAGCCCCTTGCTCACATCACAGCTGCTCTGTGCCTCTGTGACACAGCCACAGAGGTGCTGCTGTGACACAGCCCCCTCTGGGACATCCCACAGCCCCTGCCAGTGCTGAGCCCCTGTGAGCTCTGTCTGTGCCCTGCTGGTGTCCCTGAGGGGCCCTGGCAGTGCCCCAGCCCTGCTGGGCTGTGCACAGGAGCTGCTCCTGGCCAGAGCTGTCTCTCTGCAGCGCTGCCCTTGCCAGGAGCTGCCTCTGGGCCAGGAGCCCGGCCCAGCTCAGCAGCACAGACACAGCACAAGGACTTTAATGACCCTCTGGGGCTTTGGTGCTCTTTGCATCAAACTCAGTCCCTCAAAGTGTGCTCAAAGAACTTCTCAAGAACTCAAAATCAGATTCAAAGTCCAAACCCTCCTTACCTTTTAATGGGTACCACTCATGGACAAAACTCACATGATAGTGTCCCCAGGTTCCAGGTAGAGCAGAACAGTGGCGGCAGTGATGACAGCTGGGGACAAGCAAGGGAAAGGTGTCTCTGGTGCTGAGCAAACCTGGATGTGTTTCAGGAATGCAAAGGGCCAAGGCCTGAGCCCCAGCCCCTGGCAAGGCAGATCCTGTCCCTCCCTCATTGCTCAGGGCTCTTCCTGGGGCACTGGCATGTGGGGATGTGCAATGCCAAGGGCAGGACCATGGGGTGGCCCTGCCAGGCTGTTGAGCAGGGACAAGGAGGCAATGAGGCCCCAGGCCTGCAAGGGTCACTTGTCCCCTCGTGGCCTCAGGCCCAGGGCCAGCAGCCATGGCCAAAGTGCTGCCCAAGTTGGCTCTGTCAGGGCCTTGCAGCTGCTGCCCATCCCTGTGCCCTGTGCAGCCCAGGCTGTCCTGCGGTGTCCCTGCCCTGCGCCTCTGTCCCTGCAGGCTGTCGGCATCCCCCGGCTGTCCCACCTGGCTGGGCCCTTCCTTTGCTGACAGCTCTGCCTCCTGCCTGCCTCTGCCTGCCCACACAAAGCCTTGGCCTTGATACCAAAAGGGTTCATTCAATTTTTACCGTGCCCGTGAACTTTCAGCGGAGAAACAAGGCATGCAGGGCTGCTTTCCCAGCAGGAATGTTTGGAAGAGAAGATGAAGACATCTGGCTCAAAAATGCAATGATAAAAAAAGCAAGGACTGAATTTGGGAACTTGGGGTGTGTTTTATGGGTAAATTTAATATAGACATAGTGACTTTATAAAAGCGATAGACTTGTAGAATCACGTGTCCACGTAAGGAGTTATCACTTGCTGGACCTCAGGCCTGAATAAATGATGCTCTCTCAAACACCAAATTAGTTTTAAGGAGTCTTATTCTGATATTTTGGCCATTTGGTGACAGCAGAGGATGACAGAGCCAAGGATCCAGCTGTGACACTTGGAACCTCATGGAACAAAGGGTCCATTGTGGTGCAGTGGAACCCCATGGAACCAAAAGTCCATTGTATCAGAGCAAGGCCCCATGGAACCCAGGAGACCATTGCTGACAGTATGGAAGTTCATGGAGTCATGGGGTCATTGTGAGAGTTTGGGGCTGAATGGAACCAATGGTCCATTGTGACACTGCAGAGCCTTCTGGAATCAAGATGGTCATGTTATGCTATAGAACCTCATGGAACAAAGGATCCATGGTGACACTGTGGAACTCAGACCATTGTTGACAGTGCAAAAGCTCCAAGGGACCATTGTGTCTCTGTAGGGTTTCACAGAACCAAGGAGACCATTTGGACAGTGTGGGGCCTCATGGAACCACCTGCCACTGTGACACAGGAGGGCCACATGGAGCCAAGGGGCCATTGAGACACTGAGGAACCTCATGGAACCAAACGTCCATTGTGATGCAGTGGAACCTCATGGAACCAAAGGTCCATTGTTACACTGAGGTGCTCCATGGAACCAATGGGACCATGGTGACACTGTGGTGCTCCATGGAACCAATGGGACCATGGTGACACTGTGGTGCTCCATGGAACCAATGGGACCATGGTGACACTGTGGTGCTCCATGGAACCAAGGGGCCATTCTGATTCTGCTTTGCCTCATGGAACCAAGGGCCCACTATGACACTGCAGGGCCTCATCAAACTAAGGCAGCCATGTGACACTGTGGGCTCCCTTGGAACTAAGGGTCCATTGGGATATTGCAGGGCCTCATGGAATCAAGGAGACCACAGTGACACTGTGGGGGTCCATGGAACAAAGGGGCCATTGTGACACCGTGGAACCAAGGAGTCCATTGCTGTGCTATGGGGCATCATGGAACCAAGGAGGCCATTGTGACACATGGGGCCACATGGAACCAAGGGACCATTGTGGCCCTGCAGGGCCTCATGGAACCAAGGACACAATAGTGACACTCTGAGGCTCCAAGGGAACAAGGGACCATTCTTAAAGTGCAGACCCAAGGACATTTGGTTGCAACACTACAGGGCATCATGGAGTCATAGGTCCATTATGACATAGCGCGGCCTCATGAGACCATGGAGGCCATTTTTACACTTTGAGGCCTTGTGAAATCAAAGAGCCATAGTGGCACTTTGTGACCCCCATGGAACCAAGGAGTCCATTGTGATACTACAAGGCTTCATGGAACCAAGGAGTCCATTGTGACACTATGAGGCCCTGTTGGGCCAAAGGGCAATTGTGGCACTGTGTGGCACCATTGAACCAAGGAGACAATTGTGACCCTACAGGGCCCCATGGAACTAGAGATTCATGGAAGAGTGTGGGACTCCATGGAACCAAAGGTGCATTGTGACATTGCAGGGCCTCATGGAATACTGGAGGCCATTGTGGCACTTTAAGGCCTCATTGAACCAAGGGGCTATGTGGGATCATTAGTTTGTCTGAGTGATCCCGAGAATTGTTGGAAAGTCTCTGTTCCCAGCCCGGTGCTTAAAGAAGGAGTCTGAGCTCTTCATTTCGCGGTCTCAAGGTCGTTTATTGTTTCTTATCTACAAAATTCTTTCTCCTGCCCTGACGAGGTGTCCTGGTTTGAGGGGAAATGGAATTCTGGGAGTGTGTCAGTCCAATTGGAGATGTAGATTTGCGATTGACACCTGTTTTGACCACTGAGAGTTGGATACGCCTCTGAGAACACACAGGGGTTAAAAGCAGAAC
This sequence comes from Emberiza elegans, assembly GCA_024865655.1. Taxonomy (NCBI): domain Eukaryota; kingdom Metazoa; phylum Chordata; class Aves; order Passeriformes; family Fringillidae; genus Emberiza; species Emberiza elegans. Next base: position 64,320 of record JALJVW010003755.1, read on the forward strand.
TCTGCCCCTGGGAAGCCCTCTTGGGACTTCAGCGTAGAGGAGGAAGGACCTCTCCCCCTGCCCAGCTGTCCCGGCTGGGCAGGGGGAGGGGCAGCCATGTGGTAGGCCTGGGCCTGGACCGGAATGGGGGTAGGCCTGGCCTGGTCCCCCCAAAGGGTGGAAGAGTGGAGAGAGAGAGACCGGGAGCTACTGAGCAGCCCCCCCTCCCTGGGAAGAGAGAGAGAGAGAGAAGAGAGAGACTGTGTCTCCTTGCTGTCTGGGACTGGGCTGTAGCCTTGAAGTTCGCTGCCAGCCTGCCCGGCCTGTGGAGAGGAAGGGGGGGGTTGAACCAGAAAGAGTCCGGCTACTTGTGGGTTGTGAGCCATGGAGTTTTAACCCTTTCTTGGACAATGAAAGCTTTTGCAGAGTACTGACCCTTCCGGGAGAGAAGATGAAGGGAGATTTAAGCAAGTTTTTTAAAAGACTGAGCAGGGGAGAGACTGAGAAGAACCTAAGGTAGAAGAGATGTGGAGTGGCATTCTTTGCTGGACGCTTTTTGTAGAGCCATAGACTGTTCCTGAATACAGAGACTATTTTCAGGGAGAGCCACGGGTCCCAGAGTTAAGAAGGCAGTGTGGGAGCCTCCCGGCCCAGGAGGTGAAATAATGGGGGACAGATGTCCCAAAATAGAAACTGTGCCTTTGTTTTGGAGTGAGACGATAGAATCCTTAAAAGACAACCCTCAAAGTAGCTCTGGTCCATGTTCAGTGGTGAGAGCACTGAAATGAGAAGAAGGAGTCACGATCTCCAATCCGGGTGGGGATATGTGACCAAAAGCCCAGAGCATACAAGAAAGACTCCTCCTCTTAAAGAATTCATGATTGAGTGTTTGTAAGGGTAGTTTTTGCTAGACTGAAAGATGTAATTGTATTAGAATTTGGTGGGGGAGGAGGAGGAACTGTATTCTGTAGAGTTTTCATTTTCCTTGAGATTGTCTTTTCTTTTCTTTCCCTATTGTAGTGTGTAGTTAATAAAGTTCTGCTTTCTATAGTTTTAAGTAGAAGACTGCTTTGCTTATTCCTAGACACATCTCACAGCAAGTACCAGGGAAAAGTATTTTCATGGGGACACTGGCATTTTGCCAGGCTCAAACCATGACATTTTTGGTTCCCTGAGGGGAATCGAGATAAGATAAGTTGATAAAATAAAGCTGTGAAATGAGGCCAAAAAGAATAAGAACAAAGCATGTATTTGTCTTGTAGAAGTGTATATAGTTTTAGTAATGTTGGAAAGTGTGTTCTCAGAGGCGAAGGGTAGAATGTCCTGGTTTGAGGGAAATGGAATTCTGGGAGTGTGTCAGTCCAATTGGAGATGTAGATTTGCGATTGACACCTGTTTTGACCACTGAGAGTTGGATACGCCTCTGAGAACACACAGGGGTTAAAAGCAGAACTCTGCCCTGGGAAGCCCTCTTGGGACTTCAGCGTGGAGGAGGAAGGACCTCTCCCCTGCCCAGCTGTCCCGGCTGGGCAGGGGGGGGGCAGCCATGTGGTAGGCCTGGGCCTGGACCGGAATGGGGTAGGCCTGGCCTGGTTCCCCAAAGGGTGGAAGAGTGGAGGGAGAGAGAGACCGGGAGCTACTGAGCAGCCCCCTCCCCTGGGAAAGAGAGAGAGAGAGAAAGAGAGAGACTGTGTCTCCTTGCTGTCTGGGACTGGGCTGTAGCCTTGAAGTTCGCTGCCAGCCTGCCCGGCCTGTGGAGAGAGGGGGGGGGTTGAACCAGAAAGAGTCCGGCTACTTGTGGGTTGTGAGCCATGGAGTTTTAACCCTTTCTTGGACAATGAAAGCTTTTGCAGAGTACTGACCCTTCCGGGAGAGAAGATGAAGGGAGATTTAAGCAAGTTTTTAAAAGACTGAGCAGGGGAGAGACTGAGAAGAACCTAAGGTAGAAGAGATGTGGAGTGGCATTCTTTGCTGGACGCTTTTTGTAGAGCCATAGACTGTTCCTGAATACAGAGACTATTTTCAGGGAGAGCCACCGAGTCCCAGAGTTAAGAAGGCAGTGTGGGAGCCTCCCGGCCCAGGAGGTGAAATAATGGGGGGACAGATGTCCCAAAATAGAAACTGTGCCTTTGTTTCGGAGTGAGACGATAGAATCCTTAAAAAGACAACCCTCAAAGTAGCTCTGGTCCATGTTCAGTGGTGAGAGCACTGAAATGAGAAGAAGGAGTCACGATCTCCAATCCGGGTGGGGATATGTGACCAAAAGCCCAGAGCATACAAGAAAGACTCCTCCTCTTAAAGAATTCATGATTGAGTGTTTGTAAGAGTAGTTTTTGCTAGACTGAAAGATGTAATTGTATTGGGAATTTAGTGGGGGGAGGAGGAGGAACTGTATTCTGTAGAGTTTTCATTTTCCTTGAGATTGTCTTTTCTTTTCTTTCCTATTGTAGTGTGTAGTTAATAAAGTTCTGCTTTCTATAGTTTTAAGTAGAAGACTGCTTTACTTATTCCTAGACACATCTCACAGCAAGTACCAGGGAAAAAGTATTTTCATGGGGGACACTGGCATTTTGCCAGGCTCAAACCATGACACGAGGTCAGCTTAGCAGGATCGTCTGAGGCATTCTGACTGCCCACGGGGCAGCCGTGCCTTCTTATACCACAAACTATGTAGAACATATTTACAATTATCTCCCAATGCCCATCACCTATGTTAGACAGTGATCTTCTACTCTAAGCCAATCCCCAAGTGCCAACATCACACAGAAAATGGATGACAAGAAGAAGGAGAAAAGACCACGAGGTCGGGGCCTGAATCCTCCATCTTGTCTCCCAAACCCCCCTGTACCAAAATCCTAAAATCTACATTTTTCACTCTGTGAATGAACTATTCAAACCCAAGTGATTCCCATGTCCCTACAAACAGGTGGCAGATCTCTAAAAGGGTCAAAGTCAAGCCACCAGGTGCTTTTGGCAACATCCCAGAGGGATGTGCTGAATTCCCACAGGGCTATGCAGGATCTTTTGGAACCAAAGAGAGCATTTTAACACTGCACGGTCCCATTGAACCAAGGGGCCATTGTGACACAGCTGGGCCTCCTGCAGCCAAGAGGCCACTGGGATCCTGAGGAGCCCAAAAGAACCAAGGGACCATTGTGACACTCTGCAGCCTCATGGAACTAAGGGGGCCATTGTGTCATTGTGCAGCTCCATGGGACCAAGGAAACCATTCTGAGACCACAAGGCTTCATGGAAGGAAGGGGCCATTGTGATACCATGGGGCCCCATATAAACAAGGAACCAGTGTGACACAGCAGGGCCTCGTGGTACCAAGAGAACAGGTAACAGCTCTGGTTGGCTTGGCCTGACTGGCTCAACTGACCTCGGCATGTTGAGGATCTGTTCTCATTTGTCCCTGAACAACTAGGGCACTGGGCTTTCCTTTCTATGCAGAAGAACCATCTCTCCTGCCCAGGCATCCATGGCCAAAATTGGTACTTCTCCAAAATTCCCTATATGCAAGGGTTTCTCCAGAACAAAAGCTGCCAGGACAGACAGGCCTGGCTCAATGTCAACCCTCTGGTGGTCCCCTCAAATCTGCCCTGGAAACACTGGGGCTCTGTGCTTTCCTTCCTATGGGAAAGAACTGGCCTTCTCATCCAGGCACTCCTGGGCTGAAACTGGGATTCTGCCCCCAAAATTCCTTATATCTGAGATACAGAATTCAGGATATTTATTCTGTTGCTCCCAGATGAAAGTTGCCAGAACAGACAGATCTGGCTGGCCTTGGCCTCTGGTGGCTGCCATTCATCAGCCCCTGAAACACTGGGGCTCTGTGCTTTCCTTTCTGTGGAACCATGGTGACACTTCAGGGCCTTGGGGAACCAAGGGACCATTGTGACACTGTGGAGCCTCGTGGGACCAAGGACATCATTGTGGCTCTGTTGGGCTGCATGTTCCCAAGGGGCCAGTGTGAAGCAGCAGGGCTTTGTGGAACCAAGAGGCCATTGCTGCATTTTAGGGTCTCATGGAGCCAAAGGGCCGTTGTGATCCTGAGGGGCACCGTAGGTCCCTGGAGAGCATTGTGGCATTGCAAGGCCCCATGGAATCATGGAGACCATTGTGACACTGTGGGGTCACACAGAACCAAAGGGCCATTGTGACCCTGCAGGGCCTCATGGAAGGAAGGGGCCATTGTGACACTGCAGAAGCAAGGAGAACCATGGGACACTGCAGAGCACCGTGACACCAAGGGAACATGGAACAGGTCTGGCTGGCTTGGCCTCCCAGGGGCCACCTGAAAGGTCCACCTGATCTTGGAATGTTGAGGGCTGTCTCTCATCAGCCCCTGGAGAACTGAGGCTCCATGCTTTCCTTCCTATGGAAAAGAACCATCCATCTTTCCCACGGTGCCCACGGCTAAAATTCATACTCCCCCTGAAAAATTCCCTATATGCAAGGGTTGTCCCAGACAAAAGGTGCCAGGACAGAGAGCTCTGGATGGCCTTGGCCTCTGGTGGTCATCTCTCATCTCAAGGGAGCCCTGAGGAAAGTATTTGAACAGGTTTGAGTGCTGGAACATCAATGAATCTCACATTCTTAAAAACTCAGATGCTTTTTTGATCATGTGTCTTTTTCTTATTGTGTATTATGCATGAAATATTATTTTCAGCTAAAAAATATTATTTTTTCCACTTTACCAGTGTTATCTGACTCAAAACACTCCCTCTGCATATGGACCCAGGTCACCTGTATAAGCAAACACAAGAAAGAATGCAGCAGGAATTCTTTGTGTCTGTTGCCATCTGTCCCATCTCCTCTGGAGCTGGAGGTGCAGCCCCAGCACTTGGGAGGGCTCAGGAGGTCACAAGCTCAGCTCCCACACAGAGAACGTGTGGACCCTGGGTGCTCTTCTTGGCCCCTGCACGCTCAGCCAGGCTGAGATGGACACTGATGGTTTCTGGGCCAGGCTCTCAGAGCCCAGCCCAGCTCCCTGCAAGCTCTGCCAGCTGCCCTGAGCTCTGGGCAGCACCAAGGGCCTCTCCCAAGCCCAGCCCTGCCGGCTCTGGCCCCACAGCTCTGCTCAGGCCAGGCTGCTCTGGGCACTGGCCCCACAGCCTCAGCCCCTGGCAAGGTCACAGCAGCAGCTGCAGCTGCCACAGGACTCAGCCCCAGCCATGGGGGAAGGTGCTTGGCCAAGGCCAAAGGAGGCTCCCTGGCTGCCCTGCTCCCCTCTGCCTGAGGTGCTGAGAGCTCTGCAGCCCCTGCTGCCATCCCATCTGCCCAGGGCAGCACAAGAGCCCCGGCCTTGGGGCCCTCAAGAGCTGCTCCTGCTCCAGGCCCAGGGCCCATGCCAAAGCTGGGGCAGCCACAAAGCTGTGCCCATTTCTGTTCATTGCTGCTCTGATGGGGATGGATCCTCAGCCACTTGGAGGTTGTTGATGGATTTTACTGCTCCAGATGCCTCTTCTTTGCTGAGCTCTCCAGTTCAGGAATTCAGTGACAAAGGCTTGTAAACTTTTGTTCAAAACACCCAAACAAGAAAAGCCCCTGGGAATAATCTGTTTTCAATCCTTCTGTGGTTAATTAGACACATTTCAGAAATGTATTCAAAGTGAATTTACTGCATTGAAAACAATGCAGAGAGAATTGTTTTTTCCTGTTAGGTTTTCTTTTCCTGTTTATAGATTGATATCAGCAATGTCCAATTGATATTAACCCCCAGCACCTCCTCATGCAGTCTGAATAGATATAAAAATCAAGACTTTTATGGCTGACAATCAATCAGACTTTGTCTCTAGCCCTTCTCCTCTGTTATGAATGAAGGTCTATATAATTAAATAAACAACAAAGTTGAATTTAGTAGCTATTTTAATTGAGCAGTAATTTTACATAAAATAATACTATCAAATAAAATCAAGCAGATACAAAAAATTTGCCAGTGGTTCTCATAAAGCATAAGCAAAACTGATTGATCAGGGTACAGGGAGGACTTTTCACCCTGCCTTACGTACGAGAAACAAAGGAATCCAAACACAACTTGTATACTGTATGCTCATACATATTCATAAATACTTTCCTGTAAATCTCTTCCTATTTTCGATTCTTGAAATCTACATCACCACACTGCACAGCACATGCTCCCACTGCTGCTAAGGGCTCTTTTGGCTCTTTGGTCGTTGCACCTGACGAAGGCTTTTCCTCATCATCACTGTTCTTTGAACAACCCCACAGGTTGCACATGTGCCTCAAGTCTTGTGTTGTAGAAGCCAGCATTATATTTAAAAAAGGCCTTATTATTTCATGGATACCTGGAATCATCCCAATTTTGTCCATTTCAAGGCTGATTCTCTAATTATTCTGAGGCCTATTCTGTTTTGGGATTTTAATTGTCTCAAACTACATCTTGTATCCTATTTTTTCATGAACATCTGAAAACATATGTTTTGTGACACTAATTACATATCCTTTTTCCTCCATTAGTTTTCTAAAAGATCTATATAGCTATAATTGCTGGCATGAAAGCTATTTATTTATCACATCCACCTTTCCCTCATCCAACCCTGGCACTCAGAGCAGCTGAGGAATGGAGTCCCCCAGGGGTGTCCCCAGGGCCCAGGATTGGGGCCAGGTCGGTTCAATCTGCCCCCACCTGATCTGGAGAGGCCATCAAGGGCACCCTCAGTCAGTTCCCAGGTGAGCCCAAGCTGGGTGGGGTGTGGCTGTGCTGGGGGCAGGAAGCTCTGCAGATGGAGGATCTGGACAGGCTGGAGCCATGGGCCCAGGACAATTGGATGAGGTTCACCAGGGCCCAAGGGGCCAGGTTGCCCTTTTAACCACCCCAAATCCCTGGTTCTGCCCCGTCCCTGCTCCCCACAGCCTGTCCTGTTTCCTTCATCCCTGCATTGCCAGGGACTCTGGGACAAGGAGCTCTGCTCTGGGCATGGAGGGAGGTGCAAGTGCCACCACTGGAGTGGGAACCACAGCTCATCATGTTTGTGTCCTTTGGGGCTCAGGAACTGGTGAGACTCAGAGGCACAGAAAGTTTCTCTTCTGGTGCCCAGCAGGCCAAAGTTGAACAGGACACAATTTAATAACAATCACGGCCTTCCCTGAGCTATGTGCAATGTCCCAGCAGCATCTGATGAGTTCATCACACACAAGGATTTCTGTACTAGAATTAATTTCAGACAAACATGGTTCTGTGATAGATGTTAACACAATTCAGTTCTTGTATCAGGATGCTCATCCTGCAGTGGGGTCTTGTTCCCTCCTGGCCTCAGGCCCAGGGCCAGGCACCATGGCCAAAGTGCTGCCCAAGTTGGCTCTGGCAGGGCCTTGCAGCTGCTGCCCATCCCTGTGCCCTGTGCAGCCCAGGCTGTCCCACCAGTGTCCTGCCCTGCGCCTCTGTCCCTGCAAGGCTGTCGGCATCCCAGCTGCCCCACCTGGCTGGGCCCTTTCTTTGCCCTGACCCTCCTGCCTGCCTCTCCTCTGCCCTGCCCAGGCAGAAGCTTTGGGTTTGGGCTCCCTTCTGGGAGACGTGTTGCACCTCAGCCCTGCCCTGAGATGGAAATTCCTGTCTCCTCATGTCTCTTGTCCTCCTCTTCTGTGTGAGTGCTATAATTTCTCTATCTGGCTGTTTCCCCACTATGGAAAAGCTTCACCATGAATCCACCCTTCCAGCCCTGCCAGGTCAATCCTGTTCTGTCCTCCGTGTCTGCAACTGGCCCTGCCCTCAGCCTCCATATATGGGTTATGTTCTTGGGGCCTGCAAACCCCCGTCTGGGAGATCTCTGGGATCTCTCAAGGGTGTTTTCAGATGAAAACATTCTGTTCATAGTCTAAGAATACAACCAGAGGCCAAGACCAGGCAGGCTGTCTATCCTGGCAGCTTTTGTCTTGGAGCAATCCTGGGATAGATGGAATTTTTGGTAACAAATTCTAATTTTCCCATGGCCCCTGGACAAGAAGGCTGGTTCTTTTTCAATTGGAAGGAAGGCACAGAGCCCCAGTGCTTCTGAGGCAGATGAGATGTGACCACAGAGGCCAAGGCCAGCCAGAGCTGGCAGGTTTTGTCTGGGACATTCCCTTGCATACAGGAAATTTCCAGGGCTGTACCAATTTTGTCCATGGGCGTCTGAAAAGAGACAGTTCTTTCCATATGGAAGGACAGCATGGAACCCCAGTGTTTCCATGGGCAGATGAGAGGCAGCCCTTGACATTCTGATCAGCCAGACCTGTCAGGTCCCCCCTGGGGGAGGCCAAATCAGCCAGATCTGTTTGTTCTATGTTCCCCTGGTTCTATGAGCCCCACAATGTCCCAGTGGTTCCTTGATTCCATGAGTCCCTGAGGTGTCACAATGGCCCCCGGTGACACGAAGGCCCTGAAGGGGTCCTAATGGTCTCCCATGGTTCACGAAGGCCCCACAGAGCCATGGTGGTCTCTTGGTTCCATGAAGCCCCAGTGTCACCATGGTATCCCAAAGTGTCACATGGTTCATGGTTCCACCAGGTCTTCACAGTGTTACCATGGTCTCCATGGGAAGGAATAAGCCAAGCCCCAGTGTTCCAGGGGCAGATGAGGGGCAGCCACCAGAGGCCAGGGCAGCCAGATTAGACAGTGCTGGCAGATTTTGTCTGGGAGCCATCCTTGGATATAAAGGGAATTTTAGAGGCAGAATACCAGTTTCGGACATGGATGCCTGAATGACAGACAGTTCCTTTCTCTAGGAAGGAAAACACGGAACACTGGTGTTTGGGGCCAGATGAAGGTGGCCATCAGAGGCCAAGACCAGCCTGAAGTCTGTCCTGGCAGCTTTTGTCTGAAAGCAGCCCTTGGATATAGGAAATTTTGCAGGTGCAGTCCAAATTTCAGCCATTCACACACACACACACACACACACACACACACACACACACACACACACACACACACACACACACACACACACACACACACACACACACACACACACACACACACACACACACACACACACACACACACACACACACACACACACACACACACACACACACACACACACACACACACACACACACACACACACACACACACACACACACACACACACACACACACACACACACACACACACACACACACACACACACACACACACACACACACACACACACACACACACACACACACACACACACACACACACACACACACACACACACACACACACACACACACACACACACACACACACACACACACACACACACACACACACACACACACACACACACACACACACACACACACACACACACACACACACACACACACACACACACACACACACACACACACACACACACACACACACACACACACACACACACACACACACACACACACACACACACACACACACACACACACACACACACACACACACACACACACACACACACACACACACACACACACACACACACACACACACACACACACACACACACACACACACACACACACACACACACACACACACACACACACACACACACACACACACACACACACACACACACACACACACACACACACACACACACACACACACACACACACACACACACACACACACACACACACACACACACACACACACACACACACACACACACACACACACACACACACACACACACACACACACACACACACACACACACACACACACACACACACACACACACACACACACACACACACACACACACACACACACACACACACACACACACACACACACACACACACACACACACACACACACACACACACACACACACACACACACACACACACACACACACACACACACACACACACACACACACACACACACACACACACACACACACACACACACACACACACACACACACACACACACACACACACACACACACACACACACACACACACACACACACACACACACACACACACACACACACACACACACACACACACACACACACACACACACACACACACACACACACACACACACACACACACACACACACACACACACACACACACACACACACACACACACACACACACACACACACACACACACACACACACACACACACACACACACACACACACACACACACACACACACACACACACACACACACACACACACACACACACACACACACACACACACACACACACACACACACACACACACACACACACACACACACACACACACACACACACACACACACACACACACACACACACACACACACACACACACACACACACACACACACACACACACACACACACACACACACACACACACACACACACACACACACACACACACACACACACACACACACACACACACACACACACACACACACACACACACACACACACACACACACACACACACACACACACACACACACACACACACACACACACACACACACACAGTTTTTCCCCATGGACTCAAGACCACTTACACAATACATATATATAGTTACAATACTTCAAATATAATACATTTTCCCATGACTCAAGGCCATGTACTCCACACTCCCATGACTCAAGGCCATGTCACAACACACACACAGCTCTTTGTTCAAAGGCTATCTCTTTAACAGCTCCAGGCTGTCACAGCTCCTGATCCAAAGGCCACGTCACAGCTCTTGGCTGTCCTGTTCTTCAATTCCTCTGTCCTGGCTCAAAGGCCACCACAGCTCTCGGCTGTCCTATTCTTCCAGCTCCTGTCCTGGCTCAAAGGCCACCACAGCTCTCGGCTGTCCTATTCTTCAGCTCCTCTGTCCTGGCTCAAAGGCCACCACAGCTCTCGGTCCCATTCTCAGCACGCCGGGTCACCAGATGTTGTAGTTAGCATATTTCAAGAGTCCTGTACCTTTCCATTGTTGTCTTGTAAATGGTGATCTTCACAGCACAGATCAAGATCTTCCTTAGTCAGAGCTCCATCATGGTTCTGCCTGACTAAGAGCTCACTCTTTTATCCTATGTTATCCTGATTAAGCCACAGCTGCAGCCTCCAATGAAGAACATCACAGCTGCAGCCCATCAAGCATAATTCAGGACCTTCTGGGACAAAGGATACAGAACAGATATAGTTTCCCCATGGACCCAAAGACCACAGACAATATATATATCTTAAGGCTCACCTCAGCTCTTCCCTTGCTCTGGGCTGGACCAGCCCAATTCTCAGCCTCACCACAGCCCAAGGGCCCAGCGAGCCCTGCCTTAAGCCCCTTCCCAGACCCGGCCCAGCCGCTGGGACATCTTCCCGCCCGAGACCCAAACCAGGCCACAGTGACCTGATAATCCCCATCTTGATGTCCTGTCACACAGCCCTGGCCCCCTTGTCCCCATGTCAGGCTCTGGGTGGATCCTGTGGAACATCCTTTGGTGGAGGCTGTGGCTCCAGGAGTCAAATCCTGGGGACAGGGACCCGCTGGGCATGGACAGCATTGGACTTGTTGGGAGAAACTGTGAGGGGGAGCTACAGAGTGACCAACCCAGTGACCTGACACAGCCCTCTGGGATGTCACAGCCTGCTCTGTGATGTCACAGCTGTCTCTGTGATGTCACAGCCTGCTCTGTGATGTCACAGCTGTCTCTGTGATGTCACAGCTGTCTCTGTGATGTCACAGCTGTCTCTGTGATGTCACAGCTGTCTCTGTGATGTCACAGCTGTCTCTGTGATGTCACAGCTGTCTCTGTGATGTCACAGCTGTCTCTGTGATGTCACAGCTGTCTCTGTGATGTCACAGCTGTCTCTGTGATGTCACAGCTGTCTCTGTGATGTCACAGCTGTCTCTGTGATGTCACAGCTGTCTCTGTGATGTCACAGCTGTCTCTGTGATGTCACAGCTGTCTCTGTGATGTCACAGCTGTCTCTGTGATGTCACAGCTGTCTCTGTGATGTCACAGCTGTCTCTGTGATGTCACAGCTGTCTCTGTGATGTCACAGCTGTCTCTGTGATGTCACAGCTGTCTCTGTGATGTCACAGCTGTCTCTGTGATGTCACAGCTGTCTCTGTGATGTCACAGCTGTCTCTGTGATGTCACAGCTGTCTCTGTGATGTCACAGCTGTCTCTGTGATGTCACAGCTGTCTCTGTGATGTCACAGCTGTCTCTGTGATGTCACAGCTGTCTCTGTGATGTCACAGCTGTCTCTGTGATGTCACAGCTGTCTCTGTGATGTCACAGCTGTCTCTGTGATGTCACAGCTGTCTCTGTGATGTCACAGCTGTCTCTGTGATGTCACAGCTGTCTCTGTGATGTCACAGCTGTCTCTGTGATGTCACAGCTGTCTCTGTGATGTCACAGCTGTCTCTGTGATGTCACAGCTGTCTCTGTGATGTCACAGCTGTCTCTGTGATGTCACAGCTGTCTCTGTGATGTCACAGCTGTCTCTGTGATGTCACAGCTGTCTCTGTGATGTCACAGCTGTCTCTGTGATGTCACAG